>APFE030507092.1:189303-236582 GCA_000404065.3 Pinus taeda
TGTAAAAGACATTAAGGAAAGAATAAAATCACACATTCTGAACATGGAAATCCTTCATGAATCCTGAGAAGAAAAACAACCAACTTATATTACAGAACTCTATTTATACATAAGCCAAAACAGTGCTCTGTTATAAAATTTCCAACCCTCATTACATTGCTGTTTCAGCTATATATAGAATCCTTATTCTAACTAATTCGAGCTTCCTCCTCCAGCATGAGGGGAATTTGATAACTTGATATCTATCTCTAATGACACCTATCAGCTATTTAACTAACTATTAAATACAATAAAGTGCTGACTAGAATTTTAAAAAGTTCTAAATTAACTATGACTCTAACTCCATTTTCCATGCAATAGTGGCTTCTCCTTGTTCATTGACACCTGGTCCTCTTTCGATTTGGATGAGATGGATATTTAATACTCCATATTGACCTTGAACGCTGAATCTTTAACTGCCCAGTAGTATTAGGAGATGTCCCTTTCTTCTCGGTACCTGTTTTCCTCAATTTGCTCGAATGTATAACAACATGTTTCTAGCCTTTAATAACCCAAGATATGGAACACTGCCACGTTTTTGATGTGCTGTAGGCTGCATTGATGGACATGTGTGCAGGCAAAATTTCCTTGTATGCAAATCATTTAATGCCTTTTGAACGGTGATAAAGGGGCTTTATAACAGAAATTTAGACTTTGGTTAAAATATTCCACCTTTTTTAAATGTACACCTGTCTTGGTCTGAATGGCTATTGTAGCTCCATCTGATGTCTTGCATACCCTTTAGGTGTCTCTCTTTCAAAATTCCCGTTCATAATACAAAACTACCTGTCTGCGTTAAAATCATCACCTATAGCAGTTTCGTAGCGCGCTACGAAACTGCTGAATTATTTGAAACAGCTTGCTTTTGACCCGAAATCTTTATCACCCAAACATTCGATTGCCAAAAACTCCCTTTGATTTTTCATATGTATAGCAAGGATTTACATGTCTTCAAAACAATAAGACTAAGCTAATTTAACAAAAATTTGGAACAAAACCTTTCCTGAAAAGAAAATTCATTTAACAGTTAACTGGCCTAGCTGTGCCTTCAGGTCTTCAATTTTCTTCTTCATAGTTCTATTCCTAGCTCTTAGTTTCATATTTATCCTTCTAATGTATTTGGCCTCTTTGATTGCTGGTACTGTCCATGTGTAAAATTGTGCATGGCCATCCACCACTGAATTTAACTGGTTTTCTAGGGTTTCACTTCCTTTCCACACAGCTTTACGATAATTTGCATGCACGATTGTATACTGTCTAACAGCTCTCTTCAGTTTGGCAATCTCATATTTAGCAGACTCCAATTGGCTCTTCAGGTCTATTATATTGTCTTCTTTAGATATAATGACTGTTTTGCTTGTGCTGCTCTTTTGTCAATGTTGTGTCCCTTCCCCTATTTCCTCTGTTCTGGGCAGTGCTTCCTGTGCTTGCTGGAATCTTCTTGTCATAGGTCTTCTTGGTTTAAAAACAAACTCCTGAGCTGGCTCATCAAATTTAAGCCTTTTTCAGGCCTTGGTTTTCTTAATACTTTCTTGCGGTGGCCATGACAAATCAATATGAACTGGTTCAGACTGCTCGAATTCAATGGCTTGTAATAAATCATTCAAGCTTGCCTTAGACACTGGGCTCTCTTCAACAGCTATAGCTTTACCTTTTTCCTTATTTATTTGGCTTCTTGTCCTTACCCTTGAGACTACTTCAGATCTGCTTGTTTCGGGTACAATTTTCTTACTCTGAGTTTTTTCCTTTGATGATTTCTGAGGTTGTTCTTGAATGATGAGTGGCTTCACCGGTTTTTGTAGCTGTGGCTTGGTTTTCTTTTTAGCTCTTACTTCCTTTTGAAGCTCAGCTATGGTGAATTCTCTGGCTGGTTGTGGAGTAAGGCCAGTCTTGCTTTGGAACCCAGCCATGAAAATAAACAAATTCCAGTCTCTGCCTATCTTTTGGAGGCCATCTAAAACTAGCAACTTAATCAAACCATGATGAAATAAAGAGGTTTCACAGTCCTCTTTCCTCAGCTGCACCTTATCACACATCTTACTCAAACTGCGAAACAAATAGAAAGGAATGTCTATGGAGACTTTCCCGGTGAAATGCAAGAGCAATTTAAAATGGTAAGAATAGACCTTATTGTACCTTCCTTCACAGGTCAAATATTTCTGTATGCAGGTGAGAAGAAGAGCATAATGTTCCTTGACATAATTTCTAGGCACTGCTTTTGTTAAGTCTTCATTTACATATGCCTCCTTTAAAAACTCCTTACAAGGATTCATATCAAACTTAAAATTTTTAAACCATTCTTCCCGTCCTCTTTGGATCTCTGTTATAATAGCTATTACTTCTAGAGAAACCTGTACTTCTAGCATATCTATCTTTGAATTTAAACCAGTGAAGTTTAGCGCAAATTCCTTAGTTACCTGTGCATGTCCTCCTTGTAGTTTTTTGCAAAATTTCCAGCACCCGGCATCTTTGAACGCTTTCTTCACACCTTCATCCCTCAACACTATGTCCAGGCCTTCAGGTTCAGTCCTTTGACATTTACTGGATCTGTGCTCTTTTCTATCCATTTTTCCCTTCGAGATCTTCACATACAAAGTCTAACAGCTCCAGTCGAAATGGTGATTTAACTCCTTTTTTAATTCAGCCTCGCTTGTAATCAGGCTCGCTTGAAATCAGGCTCGCTTGAAATTCAAATTGAAACACTTCAATACATAATCAAATGGACTTGTCACTCATGCAGCACTTACGACCATCATTAAGGTCTATGCACGGTAAAATCTCTTGGGAATGATATTTTCTGTGCATATCAACAGTCTATTGGTGGAGTAGTGGCCAATGAGCGTTTCAAACATGATACAAGAGGTACACAAACTGACATGAGTAGACACAATTTATGACTCACCCACGGACTTGACATTTCGGGAAAGATTCGCTGCGAAATGCAGGAATCCATGATTTCGCAGCGCTGTTAGTTATAATTTTTAATGATGCGCTGCGAAACTGCCTAATCATGACGCGCTGCGAAACTGCTAAACCATGATTGCGCTGTGAAATTGGCAAATGAGATTACGCTGCGAAATCACTAAAAGACACGGTGACTCGGATAAGACAAGACATGACTATGGAACAATGATGGGTGGAGGAGAACCAATAGGAATGGAGTATGATTTAAGTTAAAAACTTTTAAAACTCCAAATCCTAAGTGAGAAAAATAAAATGAAATCAACTTTAACACAGACCTTTGTCATCAGACTAGGACAGGCAATTATATGCATCAAACTTTTAGTTCTAAGTGATAACACTTGGCTTGTTTTCTATCGCTCTTTTAATGTTCTATTTGCACTTTACTTTATGTTTATGTGATTGCTAAATAATGGCTAGTAAAAGGATTTGAAGTAAACTACTCTAAACATAGAACATACCATAATTTAACAAAGTTCAATGGTCATGAGGGTAGTCCAAGAGTCACAAGGGTCAAGTATCACCCTTGGCTATATATACCGCTTCCATTGTATGAGCATGGACATTTAACCTTGTCTCCTCCCACATAGCCTTGAGAGTAGACAATTAGTTCTTTGAGGAGCGAGGAGTGGCTCCAACGTCCCAATACTAGGACTAGTGATGTATGGTGTATAGATGTGTCGTGGGATTTTTGCTTAATACAAAAGCTTGTTAAGACTAGCACATTTTCATGCATGTTTTGTATATGTTTTTAAGACTATTCTTTTGGCATTTGTAATGCATGTTTGTTTCACTTGTACTAAGATAGTTGAGCTATTTCAATTGTGTTAGTACTTACATTATTGGGAATATGTTATACTAGTTATCATCGTTGTCTCATCCCTTGGACTAATCTGTGGGATATTAGATAGACTAACTTTGCGTACTGGTTATCATCACTGTCACATCCTCGTGGATTACTTCGCAGGATACTTGACAAACCATCTTTGTGTTCTTCTTACAACGACCATCACATCCATGTCGACTACTCCGCTGGGTGGTGTACGTATTGTCCCCTTCACTTCGGTTTTAAAGACTACCACATCCATTGTGGCCTATTCCACTGGATGCTAGACAGACCTTTCTAGTTTGTGTGTGTCTCTTTTTGGGTGATACTATTACCTCTCACTTAGAGACTCACTTAATTCTCTCCCTTTGTAGTAAGAGAACCAAGACAAAAGTTACACTACGCACTTAGCAGGCATACCCACCTCACTTTTTGAAGACACTAGCATAACACTCTCATGTGCCGAACAATAAGAGCTAAGGAAAATATCTAAGTAAATGGCAACCGGGCCATCGTACTAGATGGGACTCCTACAACAAACAATGTGAGGTCTAATTGGGACTTCATACTGGGGAGATCCCCTAAATGTTGGTGGGTCTAGCACCATCAACATTTCTAGTGCTAGAAGGAGGGCCAGCAACAGTTTATGGCTGATTGTCCTACCAAACCAACTCATCCATCATCTAGTCAAGGCAGTAACACTTACTCCCTCTCCCTTACACGCAACTCTAAAGTTTGTCATTTCTCACCTCCCAAACCCGAGCGAGAAATTTTGTATCAGCATATCCGTGTTATCCATCCCATCACTCAACAATTTTCTAAAGCTTTTGGACTGATTCCAGGAGTGTACGTTCTTCCATATTCACAAAGGAAACAAAAGACTACTCCCACAAGAGTTTTAGTCTCGTCTGTGGAAGAAGCATTCTTTGCCACTTTTGAAGAGCTGACAGAAGCTGTGGAAAAAGAAGAGGAACCTCCAATATTTCAAAAGGAAGAGGAAGCCAAATTATTACTCTCGGGCTCAAGTTCCAGTGCACAAGGTGGAGGGGAAGGCAACATAGGAGGTGGAAGTGAAGATGAACCAACAGATTCAAAGGAAGAACCATCAAATTTATAAGAAGAGGAGGAGGACGAAGAAGAGGACAACAAGGGGGAGAAAAATTTGGAATGGAGGACTTAGGGCTCATTGGCACTCCCAAGTGTCTTGCATAAGATGTCAAGACACACTAAGAATATCTTAATGAAATATAACCCTAACAGAACAGTGAAGGTAGACAATCACTTAGACAAATTCTACCTACATCTGCAAACACTCGAGGTACGCTATGACGACATTGCATGTAGATTATTTCCATGTACCTTGGATGGCAAAGCAGTTGTATGGTACCAAGCCTTCCACCAAATCCCATCCAAAGCTGGGGTTTATTCAAGAGAATGTTCATCGAGAAGTTTGTTGAAGATAAGACCCCCGCCATGTTGCTAAAGGAGCTAGGTAGTCTTAAGATGGAGCAAAAAGAGGAAGTAAAAGATTTGAATAAGAGGTTTAACCAAATTCTAAACAAGTTCTCAGTAAATACTAAACCTCATGACTCCATCACCATCGACTACTACATCTCCACACTACTGACCAAGATTGTGTAGTTTGTCAAGCGAGCTGTAAAATCAACACTGATCGAAAATTGTGAAGAGGCTATTGCCGTGGAGAAATACTTGTGCGCTATTGGAGTCATTGTAGATGACTAATCCACTAAGAACTCCAAGGACATGGGAAATAGGTCTCAGGCCTCTGTGACTAAGGCTAAGGGAAAGGAATCAAGTGACTTTGAGAGCCTTACTCATCTCCTCAAGTCCCTAACTACCAAAGTTTTTGAACTCAAACAACGGACGATCTAGACAATCGTGAGTAGTAGGCGTCCCAGGTACCTACCGAAGAAGAACATGGCTTCAGGAAGCAACCAACCAACCAAATATTCGTAGAGCTCCAACCTGGTGTTGAACCTTTAAAATCTCGCGATAGACTCGTATTGCTTGTTTCATGATAAACACCATTCCAAAAGAATGTGCTCAGATTGGAACTGTATGATGAGCATAATAGCCACAATTTTTTTCGAAGGCGTCGTGGTCAATGAATAGGCTGAGCCCAATATTGAAGATGAAGAAGATGTTGTATCTGATGAAGCCCCAAGTACTGGGTATACAGTAAAGATGTATCAATGTTCGTGCACATCCCAAAATACTACCACTGAGAAGGAGCCTCCGAGTGCCGATCCAAACCCGAGGCAAAAAAAGCGGTACAACTTGAGAAGTCAAGGGGTCCCCATTGTGATTGAGATATCGAGAGACAAAATAAGAAGCTACATACTAAGGACACTATATTCATTGGTAAACTCAACACAGAAAACTCAGAGAAATTTTGAAAAGACAACTACAACAAAGAGTACATCTGTGAGCAGCAAAGGCAAGAGAAACACACCAGACATCATAAGCACAAGTCTACCCCTAGACACCTCAATGAGTCCCCCTACTTTTGATTACAATATTGTAGAATAAATGAAGAAGACTCATGCAAGCATATCTCTGTATGAGTTAACCAAAATTACAAGTTAGCGGGACCTTCTTTTGTGCGCACTTTGGAAAACCTCTACAGGTGATGCTACCTCTTCCAATAAGGGATCAAATAAGTCTCATGACACACTCGCATTTGTACTCAATGCACTCCGTATGGAGGAGGAAAACTAACTCTTCCCACCTTTCCTCTTATCATTTGAAATCTTCAATTTCAATGTCCACAATTGTTTGGTTTATTTTGGCGCATCGGTCAATGTCATGCCACTCATCATCACAAAGAATATCAATGCCCAATGGAGAAAGACAACTGCGTAGATCATCCAACTCAAAAGAACATGTGTGCCGCCAATTAGTGAACTCTGGGATGTTATCATCCGGTTATCATCTAATAGACGAGTTCATCAATGCATCAACATTGTGATTATGGATATTTTGAAAGCATATGGTGTATTTCTTAGTAGAGACTGGTCAAGAAAGCTGCTAGGATACTTTTCCACTAACTAGTCACACTTTTGGGGCTTCCATACTAGGGTAGAAACAAACAGATCCAGGCGTTGCTAGAGATAGACATGAAGTACAATGTCACCCCCTTGAATGGAGAAAATGAACAGTTGGCTTTCGCAGAACTTATGTTCGACATTTTCTTTCTGGAGACACAGTTGGGGTGTTATCTTACACAACCATTCCTGACCCCACTAGACACACAATTGGGTCTCCTTCCATGCCTAACTGGTGAAAATGAAATGTGTATAGTACATTCTAACAGTAGTAGCAGTAGTGTGGCAAGCGGTCCTTGTACAGATGATATGTGGACCATGTACTTTGATAGTTCCAAGATGCATGAGGGTTCTGGAGCTGGTTGTGTCTTAACAGACCTGTTGCAGAGGAAACACTTAATCTCTAGCCTCTTGGAGTTAGAGTGCATGAAAAACACCGCTGAGTATGAAGCACTCATATTGGGCTTACAGAAAGACATCGACCTCAACATTGCTATTCTAAAAGTGGTAGGTGACTCAGAGATCGTGGTGCGTCAGGTATGTAACACTATACATTATCTGTCACCATGTCTTAAAAGGTATCAATACGAGGTATGGCTACTCATTTCTTAATTCCAAGATTTCAATATTATTTCTGTACCAAGAATGTGTAATGTAGCTATAGATGCCTTGGAAAACATAGCTGCTGGGATGACATCGTTAAGGGATAGATTTTCTATTGAAATTTTGTATAACCCATCTATCCTAGATAACATCACTAATTTATGCATTTTTTATGATGATCAAAAAATACTCATTTCATGGCTAACATTGAAGTCTTCAAGGACAAAATAATAGATGAGGATGAGCACGAGCAGTCTCCGCAACTGATGCAAGCAAAGGAAACCTCATCCCCAAGGATGTGGTATCACTTGAGAAGATATATGACTTACAAAACCTCTTTTAGGGACCTGCCAATGCTAAAATCCACAACTCGATGTTGTTGCATGAACAAATTAATCTGGGAATGGATAAAGATCTGAACTTTGTGAATCCTAGCTAATGCACACCTCAAGAGTGGCAAGCTTTTGTCCACCTCTTCAAGCAATACCGAGATTTATTCCATGGAATTATGACGACCTCAAGACATATGACATGTGAATCATCCAAGACGTCATACCAATCAAGGAAGGGACCAAGCCTTTTCAACAAAGCTAAGGAAAGTTCATCCTTCACTTGAGCCCCTCATACATAAAGAATTGATGAAGTTGATGGATGCTCAAATCATTTACAAAGTTCGACATTCCACATGGGTTTCAAAATTAGTCCATGTTAGAAATAAGTCCAAGGAGATCCGCTTGTGCATAGATTTTTGTAACCTGAACTCTGCCTCGGACAAAGACAACTACCTAGTGTCATCCATGGAGCATATATTGCAGACAGTTTCTAGAGCAGAGATGTTTTCTTTGCTTGATGAATTTTCAAGATACAACCAAGTTTTGGTAGTAGAGCCCGACATACTTAAAACTACCTTCTGTACCAAGTGGGTTACGTTCACTTTCCAAGGATTCCATTTGGGATGCTAAACACAGTCGCAACTTTTCAACATGTAGTGGACATCACCTTTAGTGGGATCATCAGATAGAGCATGGTGTTCTACCTTGATGATGTGACAATATTCTCAAGACAATGGTTAGACTACCTACTACATCTTAAGAAAATATTTGAGCGATGTCGAAAATATGGGATATCCTTGAATCCCAGGAAGAGCATATTTGCAGTGTCCAAGGGAAACCTACTTGGACACATGATTTCCAAGACTAGGATCAAGGTAGATTCAGATAGAGTTCAGACCATCACATAGATACCTCACCCCATGAACAAGAAATCCATGCAGCCTTTCCTGGGGAAGATCAGCTTCCTCAAAAAGTACATTTCTTATTATGTGCAGATTGTCAAACCCATCCTAGAGATGATCGAGAAGGACACAATATATAATTGGGGAAAGAAGGAAAAGGACATGTTCACCTGTACCAAGCAAGCTATAACAGAAGCGCCTGCACTGTACAACCCAAAATTCAACAAGTATTTCTTGCTCTACAGTTTTTCTTCCGACCCTTCACTCATTGTCGTGCTCACTAAGAAGGACGAGTTGAATAATGAATGACCCATCTCCTTCATAAGTGTGAGACTACAAGGACTCGAAATCAAATATCCCACCATGGAAAAACAAGCATACATAATGTACAAGGCAATAAAGCATTTCAGACCCTACCTCCTGAAGAACTCTTACACTGTCTTTGTGTTGCACCCAATAGTTAGAGCACCACTTGTTTAGCCAGAGCTAGGTGAAAGGAGGGTGAAATGGATTGTAGGATTGCAGGAGTATGATATTGACATCAGTCCAATTCATAATGTTAAGGGTCATGGTCTATGCAGACTAGTAGTGGAAGTAGTACATGCATAGGAGGAAGAAGAAGAGCTCGCAAGTTGGGAACAAGAAATAGAAATGTACAATGTCGAGCGAGCCTCACCCACTTCGCATGGAGACTCTTGGTACACGTAAGTTCGCCAATGCCTTGATCACGGTACCATGCCCTCTCATCTTTTTATGTGGAAAAAGAGGGAACTTTGACTCAAAGCTCTATTGTACCCGTTGGTACATGGGGTGATTTACAGAAAGCATCACAATGGTGTCTTGATCAGGTTCCTGGAGGCACATGTCAGAAAGAGTGTTATGTGATCTCCATGACGAACCAGATGGGGGATACTTCTCAAGTAACACAACAGTGCATAAGGTCATGGTGACCAGTTTCTACTAGCCTACATTGTTAAAGGATGCACATGCCTATGCCCGCAAGTGTCTAGTATGTTAGAGATGCACCGACATAAACTGAAGGTCAGTATCCTCGCTGCAGCCCATTGCAGTGGAAGAACTATTCCAAAAGTGGGGCTTGGATATCATTTGGGATATTTTCCCACATTCATCAATGAAGCACTATTATATTCTAATGGATGTAGATTACTTCATGCAGTGGACAAAAGTAGTTCAGCTGAAACAAGTGAATGAGTAGGAAGTCATCAACATCCTATAGTAAAACATCATCTCTATATTTGCGTTCCTATATCACTTGTTTTTGACAACGCAATGTACTTCTCTTTGTTAAATCTTGATGACTTTCAATCGAAAAATGTTATTGTGTTGAAGCAATCTGCTAACTACTACCCACAGGGAAATGGTGTTTCTGAGTCTACAAGCAAAAACCTCATCATCATTATCAAAAAGACCATTTACTATACACAATGAAAATTGAACTCCACTCTGGTAAATTATTTATGGGCTAACCGAGTCACACCTAAGACTTCTCTAAATACATCCCCCTACTTCCTGGTATATAGAAAGGAAGCCATCCTTCCACCGAACATCTACTTGGCTGCTCTCTAATTGTCCCAGGAATCCCAAGGTAAGTCGTGTCTGTTAGTTCAGCGTAGGATGGACATACTTCAAAAAATATGGGAAGAAAGGATGAAATAAAAAGAAAAATTTACACTCCAATCAAACCCTATTAAGAGATGTTTCGA
The DNA here is from genome assembly GCA_000404065.3 of Pinus taeda. Classification (NCBI taxonomy): domain Eukaryota; kingdom Viridiplantae; phylum Streptophyta; class Pinopsida; order Pinales; family Pinaceae; genus Pinus; species Pinus taeda. The sequence continues at coordinate 199,756 of APFE030507092.1, forward strand.
TAGAAAGGTGGCAGGGAGTATTAGCTTCAGTGCGGGTGACCTAGTCTTGAAGTGGGACAAATCCCATGAGGACAAAGGCAAACACATGAAGTTTTAGTCCTTGTGGATTGGTCCATTCATAGTTCACGAGAAGCTTGGCCAAAACTCGTACCATCTTCAATCACTTGATGAGAAGATTGATACCCTCCCTATCAATGGCCAAGGCTTTAAATGTTATTTTCAATGATTTGGGGATGCGCCCCGCACTATGTACATAGTCCCTTCATTTCTTGCTTGTTGTTTTTGTTTGCTATTTTTTTTTCCTTACTGTTATGTTGTTTTGATTCTGTAAATGAAATGTTGTGCTGCTCTGCGTTCTGGCTTCTGAATGTGTATGTCGCTGAAGTTCAAAGAGTCTTGTGACATTTCAACACTTGGCAAATTCTGTGTTCGTCTTCTTTTTGTTTGGTTGTAACTTATGGCCGATGAAGTCTTGACGAAAAATATAATATATCTGTAAGGAGAGTTTTGGTCAAACCAGAACCTGTTTCCAGCCTAGGAAACCCCATGCATGTACTAAGTCTTCTGCTTTGGTGTGTTCAAGATTATAAAACTAGTAGAAATGGAGAAGGGGAAAATCTAAATGAGAAACCTGAATTAGAGGTCCTTTCATGATTCTCTAAAGGAACAAATTATCCTTCTATAAATAAGTCGATATCTCTTTTCCACCCCAAAAATAAATAAGTGCCTATGCACAATTCTCTTTAAAAAAAATAAGAAAGGAAAAAGAAGATAAAGGTTTCCTGCGTAGAGAGGTGGAGCAAGAAACTCCACCGAGGTACTATCTAGGCTCGCTAGAAGTGGAGAAATTCTTGTGTTCCTGCATGACTCTGCTAGGGTACTTTCCAGGCCTGTTGGCTGCAGAGCAACACCATATATGAAAAATATACTATGAAAATCTTAAGCTTGCGAGCCAAACTAGCCTTACCAATTCCAAACACTGTGATCTGGCTGAATCTTATGTTGTGTTCAATTTATTTGGTTTAAGGTGAACCATGTATGTCCATGGGGTAAGTGGGGAAGTCAACATTATTTTCACAATGAATCAATACTCCCCGAAGGACCAATGCCCTACACTGCAAACAAACCAAAATAGAGAAGCTGGTATTTAACCATTATGTCGCCAACTATTATAGCGGCTAGAACACCCTCCAAAATTTTGGCATGCAATCAAATTTCAAAGCCTTCCTTGGTTTTTCCTTTGATGGTTGCAAACACTCGAGCTCATCCTTTGAGCTCTGTCAGAGTCTTTTCACCATTTCTCTTGCTTAACCAACTACCTTCTTTTGGCATGTTGATTTCTTTGTCATGTTTGTGATCTTGTTCTGGTCATTTCGAAAGTTTGTCTTTTTGTGTTTGGGTTGTCTTATCTATGTGAGCAGTCATCACACTCTCACACAAAGTTGTAAGAATTGTCATGCAAGTGTTGTCATGGTCATCCAAAGGTCTATCCCAAGTGTCGCACTTGTCGCTTTAAGCTCTAGACAATCCCACAGAGGCTCATGCTTTGCTATGCTATCCTTGTGGTTAGTGTCGTCATGTTGTCAAAGTATGCTAAGTGTGTGATCACAATGTCGAGTCCTCATGAGTTCACTTGCTTCTCACACTTAGCCATTTTCCTGAAAATCTCTCGACAGAAAAACTCCACTTCACTGGACCCCAACTGAGCTGCACTTCGCAGTCTCAGCCCTCAGTGGTGCTGCTTTGTCTCCTGGAGTTGTGTAGTGCTTGAGGCCGTCCTCCGAGTCAGTTGCATTGCGTAATCCCAAAAGTGAGCAAATTGTCCCCCTTCCCCTATCTGCACAAAAACTGCCTCATAACCTATCTAAACCGTGCACTTCACAAGATCAGTCATCAAGCCTCCCTCCTGATTGCTGGAACCCTGCATTGCGAAAAAATGTCTCCCAAGTGACCTCCCTTAGCCAAGACTCACTTCTCTCAAAAAATGCATAGACTTGTCCTCTCACCCCTCTACTCTCCTACCATATCTTCCTTTTGGAAACTACATAGAGGTGTCCCTCAGGGTCCCACCTTATAGCTACCACTGGTGTCCTTCACTATGCAATTTTTCCTCCCAGTGGCCTATGCGTAGTTTTCCCAGACAATGAAGAATGTGCCTCAAAGTTCCTTCTCTAAGCCTAAATTATGCTCTGCGTAGTCTTAGTGACTAGTCCTCCCTCCTTGTCACTTGGAAATGCTCAGTTACTAGGCCCTCTGCCAGCCTGCCATATGTCCTAGGCTTGAAACACAAAAAACAATGCATCATGCTAGACTAGGAGGTTTTGGATTTGATGTCGTCCCATCATGAGTGAATTGTAGGAATAGGTACACTGATAGATCATGGTGAGATAACAAACGAGATGAAGAAGGAGGGTGCATTCTCAAAGACTTACTTGTAGCTGGATGAACGAACAAAGAACACTAAGCAACTAGTGAAAGGGACACATGCATGGAACTATCTTGCAACACCAAGACCATCGAAGACCTCACAACACCAAGCCATGCAAAGGAAAAGACAAAGTATACCCGAGAGGACATCCATCACTTAGTAGTGCAACAACTTACATGGACACCACAACCAGCCAATACATGTCAGCAGTGTCGTGTCAAGTTGTGTCATGAGTTGTCAAAGCCACATCACCACCATGGGCCATATCTATTGTAACTGAATGTAATGTAAAGTGGAAGTCCAATGGATGCACACAAGAATTTAAAGAGTTGTGTTAGTTGAAAAGTCATAGGAAGTTCAATGGTCATGACTGTAGTCCAAGAGTCACAAGGGTCAAGCATCACCCTTGGCTATATATACCCCTCCCATTGTATGAGCAAGGACATTTCACCTTGGCTCCTCCCACATAGCCTCGAGATTAGACAGTCAGTTCTTTGAGGAGCGAGGAGTGGCTCCAATGTTCCACTACTACGACTAGTGATGTATGGTGTACAAATATGACTTGGGACTTTTGCTTAATACACAAGCCTTTTAAGGCCAGCACATTTTCGTGCATGTTTTTGAGATGTATGTAAGACCATTCTTTTGGCATTTGTAATGCATGTTTGTTTCACTTGTACTAGATAGTTTAACTATTTCGGTTGTGTTAGTATTTACATTGTTGGGAATGTGTTGTACTGGTTATTTTTGGTGCACTAAGATGTATTTTTACAAACAATTTTAATTCCTACATTAATTGCTAACCCGAGGAAAGTCTTTTTATTTCAAGAGTGTCAACACTATATGTGTAGTTAATTTAGAGGTTAACTAATAAAAAATCATTGCAACTGCTAATGACTATATTCTTCAAACTTAATCCAATCAATTATAAAAGAAGTAATTCTGAAAGATAACGCACCTTGCAATTCTACTTAATCTATCATGAAAGCAAATAAATCTGAATACAACTTGTAAAGAATTACACTTGGTAGTTTTAACTAAAATTGAAGCTAACTTGCTCACTCATGAAAGAGAACTATAATAATTAAAAGAATTGGTAATTGGACATCAAATCCTAAATAAACAAAAAATCCTAATTAAGCAGTAAATCCTAATTAAGTAGCAATTCTGAATTGAACAACAATTATGAATTGAACAACAATTCCAAATTGAACAACAATTCCGAATTGAACAATAATTCTAGATTAAACAACAAATTTGAATTGAACAGTAATTTTGAATCAAACAACATTTCTGAATTGAACAACAAACTATATAGGAATATCAAACATTATCTAAATAGAAAATGACCATGGAAGCATAAAGAGATAAATTTTATCTCTAAAATCTATGATAACATTACTCAGAAGGAACATTGATCTGAGCTAGAACTATCATAACTGATTCAATCGAAAGTATTACTCATATATAACACATGAATCAATCTAAATCTCACATGAACAATAAACACAAACCGAATCGTCAATCCTTACAATAACCAAAAGTAATATTAATTTGACATTAACAAGAAATCAAGAATGAAATAGAAAATATTATGACACAGGTGAAGAAGTATATATTCTTTTGATTGGACCTAAAGTTGCTAGAAGTCTCCGCTAAGAGATACTTAGAATATAAAGATGAATTAAACGTAGCCCTTCTTCATTAATGTAAGTAACCAAGTCACAACACAAAAATAACAATATTATATATCAAGAAGAATAATTGCAAACTATGTGATTCTGAACTCTGTGCAGTTTTGCCTTTCAGCCTTATAAATTACATTTACAAAGTAAATATATAAAAGTGGATCCTTAGGATCAGGGGATCCTGAGAATTTCACTATACTTGATCTGATTCTGTCATAAACTAGCCATTGGTTTTCTTGGTCTTCCACTGTCCTGCCTTGCCTTTGAGGCTGTTGCTTTCCATTGTGAGATGTTGTTGTTTTGTTGATTGGGTAGCCATCGCTGAATTCATGACTTCTTCACATAAAGATGGTAAAAATTAGTTTTTCCTGCTTAGATTCATCTAATTTGTTACTGAGTACTTTTACTCGACTTTAGCTATTATTTCCTCTACTTTTATTCATAAATAGAGATAATCATGTGAGGGTGAGTGCCAAATAAAGCGATTACCAAGGAGAAAACATACCTTTTTCTTGACTCAAGATGCTCCCCAACTTACCTTGTTGCATGACCTCATGTGACTAAATAGTTGAGGTGTAGCCGAGTTAGGGAATAGGCAGGATATACCTCCTCCTTATAATTTCTAAAGCCATTTTCCTTCTTTAGTATAGCAAAAGTCTGGTTAATGTCTTGATCCTTCAAGGTGTAGTCACAACGATACTTCTCTGGAGGATACGATATGATTGGAGTTATATACCAAAATCCTATCCATTCATGCCCCATGGTTAAGACCATGTTACTGTACTTATGGAAACAAGAAGAGGTAGATTTAAAATTCTAGTATCCAAATGGTTCTCAGTTTCTAACAGTAATGCTCGAGACTTCCCACCTTTGTCTGGCTATAGACAAGGCTTCTCCTTAATCTCCTAGAAGTACTCCTTTCCAACTTGTATAATATCTATGTGAAATGGTCCCAGTTGGCCCACAATACCATCTCGTTTCATGAATTTCTTGTGTTTGACTGAGATATGTAGGGGTTTGGTAGGTTCCCCTCTCACCTGTAGGTTGATTCCTTCTTCACACTTTCTAAAAGTATTGTGAGCCTTGGCCCACTTGAGTTTATTAGTAGCAAAAGAGAGAAATTCCTGGAGTTGTACATCCCTTATAAAGGGGCCAGGGTAGGATTTACAATATTGTCCCAGGTTAACTGCTGCTGGGCCAGTCCATGTATGGTAAGAAATTTAATCAGTCCATGATGACTGATGATAATGCATGGGTCCTTAGCTTTCCTAACAATTTGAGTTGACATGGCTTTACCACATCCTAGCGACCATCGCATGTGATGTACCATTGCACGATGAATGCCAAATCTTACCAAGGCTGTCTTAATGCTGAAGGGTGAATCCCTTTCTGTTAAGTTATGGTATGTTCTACGCTTATAACAGTTTACTTATTTTTCTTATTGTATTCCACAGATTAGAAATCACATGTACATAAAGTAAAGTGTAGATAGAACATTAAATGATCGACAGAAAACAAGCCAAGACAAGAGACACAAGATGTGGTGGCTAGCCAGGGACAAACCCCACAATGTGTGGGGAATCCTTTTGATCAAATATTATTTTATCTTCAATAACTCAGCAGAGAGAAATAGTGCAATAAATCTGATTTATATTAGCAGTAGCAAACCCTAGATCAGTAGCATCAGCGTTAGCAACTTCATCATCAAACTAGGGAAAACGATATCTCTCAAACCTACTGTCGGATCAGCTTGATTCCACCACCAAAAGATGTGGCTTCGAGAGGAGGTTTAGATGAACCTATAGTGTAGTTCATATGAGGAGATCTTATGGTCCACATAGGTCAAACTTTACTTCTGCAGTTGCAGCTTCAGTTTCAGCAGCTTCCTTCAAACTAGGGCAGTCCATATCTTGCAAACTGTCTGTTGGATTCACTTGATTCCACCACAAAAAGTTGTGGCTTTCAGAGGAGGCTTAGATGAACCTACAACATATTTTATATGAGGATATCTTCTAGTCCACGTAGGTCAAACCTCACTTCTGCAGTTGCAGCTTTAGTTTCAACAACTTCCTTCAAACTAGGGCAGTCGATATCTTGAAAACCGTTTGTCGGATTGACTTGTTTCCACCACCAAAAATTGCAGCTTTCAGAGGAGGTTCAAATGAAACTACAACATAGTTAATATGAGGAGATCTTCTGGTCCACACAGGTCAAACTTTACTTCTGTAGTGGAAGCTTTAGTTTTAGCATCTTTTGGCTTCACATGTGTGTGAGAGAGACCCTTTTTTGTGCAATAGAGAAGAGACTCTTTTCTGCACAGTAGATAGAGAGAGATGTGATGATATGAGTGAGTCAAAATGAGGAAATTCCTCCTGTATTTGTACACAATGTTGGTTTTTGAATAGATGTGATCTTTGGGCTTCTGAGCCTACATGAGTTGTAGGTCGGCTTGATAATAATTCCATAATGAAAATAAATTCATATCTCCATGAATACTTATCGGAATCAGATGATATTTATATCAATACTACACCTCTCGATGAGAGGAATCTAATAAGAATATTATTAGACATGAATAAGATGACCCACATGATGTTTGGTCCTAGTTTCCAATTTTAACACTCCCTCTCGACTAGGGAGAACTTCATCTGCAATCTGTCTGTTGGTCGCTACTATTCATCCATCAAATACACTACCCTATACAACCTAGCCCTTGCCCTGCTCTGCTCTATTTTTCCTATTTTTCTTTGTCTTGTTTTGCCCTGTACTGATCTATATGGCTCTACTCTACTTTGTTCTATTCTGCTTTGCTTTTTTTCGAATTATGAAGAAGAAGAAATGATCAAGGATGTATCATATTATTAGACATGAATAAGATGACCCACATGATGTTTGGCCCTAGTTTCCAATTTTAACACTCCCTCTCGACTAGGGAGAACTTCATCTGCAATCTGTCTGTCGGTCGCTACTATTCATCCATCAAATGCACTACCCTATACAACCTGGCCCTTGCCCTGCTCTGCTCTATTTTTCCTGTTTTTCTTTGTCTTGTTTTGCCCTGTACTGATCTATATGTCTCTACTCTACTTTGTTCTATTCTGCTTTGCTTTTTTTCGAATTATGAAGAAGAAGAAATGATCAAGGATGTATCATATTGACTCAAAGTCAGTTTCAGAGTATGTACCGCTAGTCCCAGACCAGTCTCAACCAACCCAAAGTCAACGTCATAGTGAGTACAACTCCTACCACTGGTCCTAGACCAGTAACATCCTCCACTGACTCAAAGTCAGTCTCAGAATGCCTACCACTGGTCCCAGACCAGTCTCAACCGACCCAAAGTTAGTTTCATAGAATGTACCACTCCTACCACTAGTCCCAGACCAGTATCATTGATCCCAGATCAATGGAGGTGATCCTAGCGTAGGGAGTACGGTAGATACAACGATGCGTCCATCGGTACTACTATGGTCCCTAACTTCATTTCCCTTTTCATTGATCAGATGAGAGGTACTTCCCATGAGTCGTAGACTACATGGGTAGGATGCTTCAATAGGAGAACTAATCAATCCAGGCCTCACAGGAGAACACATCAATCTTGCTACAATTTCCATGGAGAACACATCAATCTAGGCCTCATAGGATAACACATCAATCCTGCTACAATCGCCATGGAGAACACATGATTTAGGCCTCATAGAAGAACTAATCATCCTGCTACATAGGAGAGCGAATCATCCTGTTCCACAAGAGAAAAAATCATCTTGTCCCATAAGAGAGTGAATCATCTTGTTCCAGTGTGCACCACTAGGGGAGGGTGAGTCAACTTGTGGTTGTATGTTGCTCCAGTAAGAACCACAAGCCCTCAGAGCTCCCAGAGCTCAATGTATGCAACATGTAAGACCCTTGTACAAGGGTTTCTTGATGACTCCAAGTCGTTTGGGAAAATCACATATTAGATCATTCCTTGGGGCTTTGACTAGGTGTATCGACCTATACATCATCTTAATGCGATGGAGCCTCCTTGCTCATCGACTTACCATATCCCCGAGGATGTATGTCTGCTGGAGCAATTGACAAATACAGGATTCCTCAATAATCAAATCCCACCTATGGTTGTTACAGAGAATCACAGTGGTATGTGTTCAAACAACTCATTGAAGAACTTCCCCAACTAGGTAGCTTCATACGATATCATACTCGTAGATATGTATCCGGTCTCGATGGTGCTTATGGCAACCGACTTCTTCTTCCTTCTCATCCATTACATCAAAGTAGAATCCAAAGAGAAACAACAATAAAAAGTGCTCCAGTGATCCTCCACACTACCTACCTAATCAACATTTGAATAATCATGCAGTTTCATATTTCCAGCAGTGTATCTCAATCCATGAGAGGTTGTGTCCTGAAGACATCTCAGAAGATTCTTGGCACCAATCTAGTGAGGCTCAACCAAATATGAGCTCACAATGCTAACTGCAAAACATATGTTTGGATGGAGGTTCACCAAGAACATCAACGCAAATGAGTTTTTGAAACTCAGAGGCATTTCCCAAATATGGTCCGACATCACTACCATACTTCTGAAAGTTAAGATCCTCGAGGTAGTCACAGGCTTGCAGTCCACCATACCAAATATTTTCAGAATCTTCACCACATATTTTCCTTGAGATAGGAAAATTTCCCTCAGCTTCTGCCACAGTTCAAGTCCTTGGTTCTTCATTTCAAATTCAGAAGCCAACTCCCTCTTACATTTGTGAATGAGAGGGTATGCACCTGTTAGAAAGAGGTCATCCACATACAACACCAGTATGAGAGGCTTGTCATATTCAACCTTAAAGTAAAGGTTAGGATCATCTTCACTCCTAGTGAATCCTAGCTTCATCAAGTAGCTATCGATCTTCTCATATCATGCTCGAGGTGCTTGCTTCAGCCCATAGAGAGCCTTCTTCAACCTGCATACATGAGATTTTCAATCATAAATCTCAAATCCTTTGGGTTGCTCCACATAGACCTCTTGTTTGATCGAACCATGCAAGAACGCAGTCTTGACATCCATTTGATGTAGGTTCCATCCTTGTGAAGCCACAAGGGCTATGATCAAGCAGATGGTTGTATATCTAGCAACAAGTGCAAATATCACATCATAGTCTATACCTTCCTTCTAGAAGAAACCACGAGCAACAAAACGAGCTTTATACTATTCCATACTTCCATTTTCTGTAGCTTTATCTTGTAAAGCCTTTTTGAAGTAACAATTGACTTGTCCTGGGGTCTGGGAACTACTTCCCAGACATCATTCTCCATAATGGTCATAGAATCCTTCCATACTAGATGCTTGACAACATTTGAGAATGATGAAGGCTCATTTTGTATGATTGTGCTCATATTGGTCAGGTATCCCTGATACTTGTTGGGTTTCTTACTTTCACAAAAGGTTCCTCAGGATGTAACATTTCCTTCATCATCATCAAGTAGTCCCCTAAGCCATGAAGGCCTCTTCCTGGAAGAGGAAGGCTCAAGTGGATAAATACGATCCATTGGTTCTTCCATATCAAGCATTGTTACACCATCTACCCATAGAGATAGCTTCCACAATCATACGGTGCCACACCATTCTGCTTTGGAGTATGTGGTGTAGTAGTCTCCCTCTTAATGCCAACCTCAAGTATTCCTGAGTGAACCAACTGTAATATATCGAAGGTCTTGCTTTGAATTGAGGGGAATGGTCCCATTTTGAGCTTTCCTTCGGCACATCCCGAACATACACCTTCTTTTTCTACTTAGAATTCGGGCATCCTTGTTACCATATGTCTTACATCAGGTAGATATTTGTAATGAAGGTGGGCAAACCTCCAATGCCAAAGTTTAGACTGAAGAGATGTGTCATAAGACATGACACCTAGCGGACTTCCATCAACCTGATATAATGAATCAACAAGAAACCCAAGAGTAAAGGCATCTTTAACATTAATTTTCCATATACGTACCTTGCCATTGCTAAAGGTTACTTTGTAGCCTTTGTCTTCCATTGTCGAGATGGACATTAGGTTCTTTTTGAGGTCATGTGCATTTAATACATCTTGGAATTTCTAGCCTTCTTGAATGGTTGTCCTCTTCCTTGATTCCCAACTCTCCTCTTACCTTTGCTATTGAATTTGTCATTCCTTTGATTTCCATCAAAAGGATTTTGATCATCGTCCTAGTGTGAGTCCTTTTTATCAGGGCACTCCCTTGCATTGTAACCTACTTTATCACAGATGTAATATCGTCCTTTTCTTCCACCCTTAGGTCCAGTCTTTCCTTTTGATTTAGTCCCAGAATTATTTCTTTTCTTAGAATGAGAAGAAAAAGTAGCAGGAGGACCTTTAGGCAAGGGCATTTCTTGTTCTTCTACCCTTTTTTCTTCTTGAATGCATCTAGCCATTAATTCCTCAAAACCAGGAATTATATTATGGTTCAGAAGAGTAGTCCTGAACACGTACCATTCATATGGTAATCCTCCAAGAGTCGTGAGTGCCATTTCCCTATCAATAATAGTCTCCCCAATAGATAGGAGATCATTCTTGATCTCAGTGATTCTTAAGAAGTATGCTTGCATACTCTCATCTTTACCCTGCTTGATTTCCCTCAGCTTATTTCTAAGAAACAAAACTTGATTTGCATCATTGACTTTAAATAAACTCACCAGTCTATCATAGATTTCCTTAGAGGTGTCCAGGTTGGAGATGTAGACCACCAAGTGCTTGTCGATAGAGTCCTAGATGATCTTCTGTTTTGACTTCTCCGGTTTTCCATTTGTTCCATGCAACAGTGAATGCATTTGATGGAGGCTCAACAATATTGCCTCTTACATGGTCCAACACTCCTTGATATTCTAGGGTTAGATCAATAGACATATTCCATCCATGATAGTCATCTTTCTCACAGAGCTTGTCTTCGACAGGAAAGAGTGTTGAGGACCCCATAGTTCTTTTAGGATAGCCTTGCCAATCTTCTCTTCGATGATTTCTCTTGCTCTTGCTCGGGCTTTGTCTTCACCTCAGATCTAATTACATGTTAAGTTATGGTATGTTCTATGCTTATAACAATTTACTTCTTTTTCTTATTGTATTCCATAGATTAGCAATCACATGTACATAAAGTAAAGTGTAGATAGAACATTAAACGATTGACAGAAAACAAGCCAAGACAAGAGACACAAGATGTGGCACCTAGCCAGGGAGAAACCCCACATTGTGCGGGGAATCCCTTTGATCAAATCTTATTTTATCTTCAATAATTCAACAGAGAGAAATAATGCAATAAATCTGAGTTATATCAGCAGTAGCAAACCCTAGATCAACAACATCAACATTAGTGGCTTCACCAACAAACTAGGGAAAACGATATCTCTCAAACTGATTGTCGGATCAACTTGATTCCACCACCAAAAGATGTGGTCTCCATAGGAGGTTCATATGAACCTATAGCATAGTTCATATGAGGATATCTTTTGGTCCACGTAGGACAAACTTTACTTCTGCAGTTGCAGCTTTAGTTTCAACAGCTTCCTTCAAACTAGAGCCATTGATATCTTGCAAACTGTCCGTCAGATTGACTTGATTCCACCACCAAAATTTGTAGCTTTTAGAGGAGGTTTAGATGAACCTATAGTGTAGTTAATATGAGGAGATCTTCTGTTCCATGCAAGTCAAACTTCAATTCTATACTTGCAGCCTCAGTTTTAGTAGCTTCCTTCAAACTAGGGTAGTTAATATGTTGCAAACCATCCGTAAGATTGACTTGATTCCACCACCAAAAGTTGTGGCTTTAAGAGGAGGTTCAGATGAACCTACATCATAGTTCATATGAGGAGATCTTCTGGTCCATGGAGGTCAAACTTTACTTCTGTAGTTGCAGCTTCAATTTCAGTAGCTTTCGGCTTCCCATGTGTGAGAGAGAGACCCTATTCTGGACAATAGAGAAGAGACTCTTTTCTACAAAGTAGAGAGAGATAGATGTGATGATATGAGTGATTCCAAATGAGGAAAAGTCCTCCTATATTTATACACAATGTTGGTGATTGAATAGATGCGACTGTTGGACTTCTATGCCTACATGAGTTGTAGGTCGGCTTGATAATAATTCCATAATCAAAGCAAATTCATATCTCCATGAATACTTATCTGAATCAGATGATTTTTATATCAATCCTACACCTCTTAGCGAGAGGAATCTAATAAAAATATTATCATCCATGAATAAGATGACTCACATGAAGTTTTTCCCTAGTTGCCAATTTTAACACTTTCCCTATTCGTGCTAATTTCTTATTTGGGTCCTAGAACACTGCAACTGCATTGTGCAGAAGGATGTTCTTTTCTGTTGATTTTGTTCCCTCAGTTGGAGGTCCAGTGACTTCAACTATGACTGATTTTGAGATTGTTATATCCTTGCCTCTTACTGTGGTGCTGCTATTCTGCAAATTTTTCAATAATTCGAGTGTCATTTCTTCGTGAAATCCATGCAATTTATTCAGATATTGTAGCCATCCTGCGCACTTGAGAATTGCATGAGCCTAGTCTAATACCTTGAGTATTGAGGGCTGATTTCAGATAGCTCTACCTCCCATGACTGCTATGTTCCTGTGACTGGTTCTCCTATATGGACTTCTCCTGCTCTTTTGCAAATTAGAACAGTATCAAAGATCATTAAAGCAATTAATAGGAAAAACTACGTTGATTTGGGAATTAATAGCATATACAGTCAAGTAATTTGTCTCATCAACCATTTTTGACGTAGGCCCATAATTAATTTTCATGCCATCCATAATGGTCACCATTGTTTCTCCAATCAGAAATACCTTGCTAATTATTACGCATATCCAATCATCATGCAACCTTTATCCGAAAATCAATTTAATAATTAACATTCAATTATACATAGTTGTTTCACAATCTGTTCACACACAGACCACCCCCCCTCCAACGGGAAAAAGGACGTCCATGTCTACCAAGCATGTGAAAAGAAAATGCATGAATTGAGGACTCATAAATGCAAGCAACCAATCCAGAAAAATGACACAATTTATGACAAAGAAATTAAAACAAGACACATATTAGAGGTAAAAATGGCCAAAAAAGATAAAAACAAATATCTACATTACTATGTGAAAAGATGTTTACCGCAAGCGGTATTAGTAATGGACACATAATTGGAAGTAAGCAGTAATGGCTGTCATGAATTGATTGGACAAATATATAATATAATGAATATGTGACATAAGTTACCATGCATATTGGCTTACAAGGGTGCTGTTCAAATGGGAAACCATCTTGGAAATGAATCCATAGGTGGAAATAGAATAGAGAGCGTTTGGCAGTGTAAGATAATACTGCAATACCATAAGTAGAGCCACTGCTGCCAAAACACATTCATAGACTCGATAGGGTTGCTTTTTAACCCCACAAATGAGCCAGAGTACTCATTTTGATATGTAGTTGATTCTTCTTTTTTACCATAAAGAGACCACTATACTAGCATGGTGACCAGATGATCATAGTTCCATTCACCAAGATATAACAAAATGATCATGCTGTCTCGTAATGAGACTCCCTATCCTTCTGAAAATTTGTAATCATCAAGAAGGTCATTACCTTGGTTTGATAGCCAAAAATGGAATGTCAGTTGTTACATCTTTATGATCATGGTAGGTTGGCTCATGAAGAGACCCCCTATCCTCTTTAAGACAATATTCATTTCTTTTGTATATTTCTTTATTTTTATTTTTCTCATCTTTTGATGTTTTTATAAAATGAGGGAGGCTCATTTTCTCCTTAAGAGTCAGGGATGGTGTAAGAAGTAAAAAGATTCCAAATAAAGGTTATACTCTTACCCCCATCTCATCATTTTGAAGGGATTTGTCCATTTGAAAGTGTGGTAAATAAGCCAACATGGTTTGAAATAATGAATCATTTTATGATGTGTCCAAAAAATATGTCTAGCCAGTCATGATAGAGATGCACCATATTAGCTTTTGGATAAAGATAACCATCAAGAGGCTTCATAAATCATAATAATGTTGATATTACTATTTTTCTTTATGTTAGGCACAAATCCACTCAAATAGTGTTTATTCAAAACATAAAAGAAAAAAATGATGTAATAATGATTGGCAATGAATCAAATAAAAGAAATCACAATTTGTCTTAAAATAAACATAAAAATGTTGTTCAATTGTTTGAATGGTAATCGTTCAATCATTTGGACAGTAAAATCGAAAAGAAAGAAAAATTGATGTTCAATTGATTTAACAGCAATCGTTCAATCGATTGAACAACAAAATCGAAAGGAAAATGCACAATATTGGTGTTCAAAATGATTGAACAACAATTGTTCAATCATTTGAATGACAAATATCAATAAGAAAGGCAAAATTGTTGCTCAATTGATTAAACAACAATCATTCAATTGTATGAACAAGAAGAAATTGGAAATAAAACTCAAGAGTGTTGTTCAATCGATTGAACAACAATCGTTCAATCATTTGAACAACAAAAATTGAAAAATAACAAGCGAACAAGTGTTGTTCAATCGATTGAACAACAAACGTTCCATCGTTTGAACAACACATATTAGTAAAGAAAAATGCACAAGTGTTATTCAATTGATTAAACAACAATCTTTCAATCGTTTGAACAACAAAAATTAAAAAAACACCAAAAAGTGTTGTTCAATTGTTTGAACATCAATCATTCAATCGTTTGAACATCAATCGTTCAATCGTTTAAACAACGAAAATGTAAAAATGAAATTGCAAAATGTGTTGTTTAATTGATTGAATAACAATCGTTCAGTCTTTTGAATGATGAAAAGTTAAAGATGCAAACAGTGTTGTTCAATTGATTTAACAATAATTGTTTAATCGTTTGAACACCAAAATATAAAAACACAAAATTGGCTGTTCAATTGATTGAACAACAATCATTCAATCTTTTGAACAAAAAAAATATAAAAACAAAAAAAGTGTTGTTCAATTGATTAAATAGAAATCATTCAATTGTTTGAACAATGAAAATATAAAAACGAAAAAAGTGTTGTTCAGTCATTTGAAAAACAAAATAAAAAGGCAAAAATGCTATTCAATCATTTGAACAACAAAATCAAAATGCAAAAATTTTGTTCAATCGATTGAATGACAATTTCCATACATAAAAATAAGTTTTGTTCAACAATTATTCAATTGACTGAACAATGACACGCACACAAACATAAGAGTTTTTCATTTCATTGAATGATAATCGTTCAATCAATTGAATAACACTTACCAAGCACTAAAAATAAGAAAAATCCTCATATTTACATGGTGGTATCTAACTGAATTATAATTATCAAACAAAATATATACATTATTTACAATTTAATAAAAAAAGTCTCATTTTTTTGAAATAAAAGCCGCAGGGTCATAACTCTTTGTAGCTAAGATTTGCATGGAGGGGTCCTCGCATACCTACTGGCAGAAAGACTCCTTGGTGAGTGGTTTGTGGCAGAGACACACTTGATTCCCATTCACCTTAAAAGAATGGCCACACTCATCAATGGTAGTCAGAGTAAGAGTGCCATTGTTATGTACTTATCGAATCTCGTAAGGGCCAAGCCATCTTGTTTGCAACTTTCCCAGGAAGTCCTAGAATTTGGAGTCATAAAGGAGTGCATAATCCTCTTTTTGAAATTTCATCTTTTTGATGAGGCTGTCATGCCACTTTTCCCTTTGTTTCTGAATAATTACAGTCTGTTGCAAATCTAGCAGTCAAGCTTCATCTGGTTCGTTGAGTTGTTGTAGTCACTTGGTTTGGGCTTATGTTAAATCTAGCCCCACTTCCTGAGCCGTTCTTAGAGTCTTTATTTCGAATTCGATCGGAAAAATAGTTTCTTTTCCGAACTCGCGCTGGTATGAAGAGTATCCAGTAGTGTTCCTCCAAGTCATGCAATAAGCCCATAAGGCCTCTAATAGTCTAGTAGCCTAGTCTTGCTAATGTGTTGAGACTGTTCTGGTCAGAATCGCTTCAATGACCTTATTGGTGCTTTCGACTTGCCCGTTCACTTGTGGGTGATACGAGGAAGTGATCCTATGTGTAATGTGATGGTTTCTAAGAGTAGTAGTAATCTTGTGTCCTAAGAATTTCCTTCCCCCATCTATTATCACTTCCTGTGGTAAACTATACCTTATGAATATCCCAAAGAGGAAGTTAATCACGACTTCCTCTATGGCTCTTTGTAAATCTACTGCTTCCACCCATTCATCACATAATATATGGCAACCAATATGTAGGTTTTTTTATTTGATGGTGGATGGAATGGGCCAACAAAGTCCAACGCCCATCATTCAAAGGATTCTATGACTAGTTGGGGTTGTAGCGGCATTTCATCAGATTGGCCAAGTCGGCCCATCCTTTGGAAACTATCACAAGCTTGAGCATATTTCTCAGTATCTTTAAACATAGTGGGCCAATAATAACCCATATGTAGTACTTTATGCCCTGTCCTTCGATCTGCAAAGTGACCTCCGTATGTCTCGTCATGGCAAGCTTTCAAGATGTCATAAATCTCATCCTCGCTAATGCATCTACGTATACACATGTCGACCCTGTGTGAAAAGGATATCCATGAATCCAAGAGTATTGAGCGCTACACTAAATGATCTGTTTCCTCTCCATCACTGTCAAATGGCTGGGAAGATTCCCTACTGCCAGATAATTTGCCACATATGCGTACCATGGCATCTTGACTATCATGACAAACAAATGTCCATCTGGGAATTGGTCGTCCACTACTAGCGGATCATTTACCTTTGGGATTCAAGACAGAAAATCAGCAACTTGGTTTTCCTTCCCTGGACAATCCTTAATAGTAATGTCAAATTCTTGCGAAAGCAATAGCCAATGAGTCACTCAACCATTTGTGATAGATTTGTTATCTAAATATTGAATGGCAGACTGATCAATATACATAAAAACTTGGTAGCCAATTATGTAATGTCTAAATTTTTTATTGCATAAATAACGACTAAGAATTATTTTTTTGTTGTTGTATAATTAAGTTCTGCAGGAGTGAGATTTTTGCTAATATAATATATAACATAAGGCTTCTTGTCCTCTTCCTGATCGATGACAACACTTATAGCTGCATCTGATCTGTCAGTGGACATGTGAAAAGGCAGTTCCCAATTTGGTCCACGTAATACTGGTGCCATCGAGACTAGATTCTTTAAACTCGTAAAAGATGTGTCACATTTGTTAGACCAATTGAAATCAACATTTCTAGTTAAAGCATATAAAGGTGTAGCAATTTGTGAAAAGTTTTTAATAGACCTGCGATAATAGTTTGCGTATCCCAGGAAACTACGTACCTCTGTTTGAGTACAGGGAGTAGGCAGTAAAAGAATTACCTAAATTTTTGCTGGGTCTACATGAATCCCTGCTACAGAAATATAATGTCCCAAGATTACACCTTCGGTCATCATCATGTGACACTTGACATTGCTTAAACATAATGTGGTAGCAATGCATCATTCTAAAACATTTTCTAGTGTTTACAGTGCTTGATCAAAGTCATCTCCGTATGGAGCAAAGTCATCCATATATACTCAAGTCCTTCGTTTATCCAATCGGAAAAAAATGCTAAGTATAACTCTTTGAAATGTGGCTAGGGCATTGCATAAGCTGAATGGTAGTACTCTATAAGCAAACATACCCCAAGGACAAGTGAAGGTTGTTTTGTCTTGGTCTTCAGGGGCGATCTGAATTTGATTGTAGCCACTGAAGCCGTTTAGAAAGGAAAATAATTTCTTCCCTACCAAAGTATCTAGGACTTGATCGATAAATGGGAAAGGGAAGTGATCTTTTTATGTTGTCTTGTTCAATTCTCGTAATCTACACAGATATGCCATTTCCCATTTTCTTGGGGACAACCAACAATGGGGAGACCCATTTTCTATCCAAAATAGGATAAATGAAATTCACATCCAGCAGCTTCTATATTTATTCTTTCACAATATCCTTAAGGTGTAGATTCAATCTCTACTGAGGCGGCCAAATAGGTCGAGCATCCTTCTCGGTATATATGTGATGAGTACACAGCTGTGGGTCTATACCCTTCATATCAGGATAATCCTAGGAAAAATCCCCTTTATATTTTTGCAGGATCTGAATGAGCTTTTACTGTTGATCACTGTCCAAGGTATCATTAATGTTTAAAACTTTGCCTAGTTCAATTTCCACCATCTTGCTATTATGAACAATAGTTGTCTAGATGTGTTGATCATCAGTGTCCTTCAAGGGATCTTCTGATGCTTCATTATCAAGGATTGCTTTTATCATTTGACACTTTACATTGCTTACATCAGTCGGCTGATCGATGAAATTGTTAATAACATAATATTCAGTCCAATCTTTGAATTCTAGTGCCTCTGCTATTGTGAGTGGTGAACAGATGATTTCTTCTTGGTATGATGATGGTTTTTTACATAATTATACAATGGGCAGACTTGGTATAGTAGGGGGATATAAAAAAATATTTTTTACAACATCCCCCTTTTCAATAGTCATGTTGCCCCTCCAGCAACCCATATATGCATTAGCTATTGCCAACCAAGGTCAGCCTAGTATCAAAGGGTGCCCATCCAATCGATTCTTTGGGTTTATAACAAGAAAATCTACTGGATATTCCCATGAATCAGCAGAGACCATAATATCTTCTAGAGTTCCTTCTGTCCTTACCACCAAATGATCAATAAGATCTAGTAAGGTGGTGGTTGTTCCAAGGCTGTAATCCCAAGTGTTTGAAAGGTTTTTGCTGTTAAAATATTAATGATTGCACCCAGATGAACTAGCGTATTGGGAAAAGAGCGACCATATATCTGAACTATCACTATGGGATTTCCAGAATCTTCATACTTTACCAGAGTTTCCTCTCCTGAGGGTAAATCAGATAAGGTTCCTACAACATGAAGGGTGGGTGAAGTTTTTGCATTCCTCACAAGCTTCTTTATGCATAACTCTTTAATTTCTTTAGCATAGATGGGAATATCCTGAATGGCCTAGAGGAGAGGAATTTTAATACAAATATTTTTTAGTTCCCCTACAAGATCAAAATCTGGGTACACAATCAGCTTAGGTATCGTTAACCTTTTGAGGAACGGGGGAGAAGTGACTATGAGTTCCTTTGGATCTTTCTGTTGATTTATCTCTTCTCCTCATTTCATTTCAGTATCAATTACATGTGTTGGTATATGTACAGGTGGTGTTTCAATCTCAATTTATGGCTGATCCTTATTTTCCTCAAGGGTGATGATATGTCCCGACCTCAATCTAAGTTCATTACATTCTTTTTTCTCAATCTCATAGTCTAACATTTCTACAATTTGACCAGCTAGACTGATCTATTATTGGGATTTGGATTCGGATGGGATGGTAATTGAGGGCACAGAAGAGGCTGAGGATTTTTTTGTAATGGATAAGGAGCTGACAATGAAAGTTGAGGTTGAGGACTTGTCCCCATAGGAGTGTTGGATATTCCTAAAGGTCTCTACCAATTTGTAGACCAATTTGGGTTTTGAGAAGTGGAGGTAAACCACTGGGATTAATAGGGATTACATTTCCAAATAGGAGTAAAAGGAAAATTTGGCTAGCCATTACCCGGAAAGGATTGAGTTGACCATGGTGTCATAGGAAATGGTTGAGGTTGCCAATTCGAGTAGGGTGATTGGACTTGCCATGCTTCCCTAGGGTTCTACTGCTGATTAAACTATGAAGAAGGAAAGAACTAGGATGCATCTTGTGACATACTAGGAGGTTTGGCCTACCACTGTCAATGCTAGTTCATTAGATATACCGGCTTTGTCTCTTCTTTTGCTTTCTTGAACACTGCTTTCAACCCCGAGAGTGATGGACACTATTTAGTGGCATGATACTTGGTACAGATAGTGCATGTTTGTACCATGTCTGTTGGACACTCTTGTTAGTTGTGCTTCTTCCGACAGCATGGACAAAAAACGAGCAAGTTTTGTTCTGCTAAAGCTTGTTTTTGTTTAGCCCATAGGACATTTAATTATGTCGTGAGGGTGCTCAAGATGTATGTTTTGAAATCGTGTAGGAGGTTATCGATTTCCATTCGTGTTACTCCTCCACTGTGTGGCTTGCTTCCCCTACTCATGGGATATTGACTTGCTGCTCCTGCGCATGAGCTTCCTTGCGAACACCTGATACACAAGAGAACGATTTCATCATAATATTCTTGAGAAATATCTCCTTTCCCAATTAAATTTAGAGTTTCTAACCATTCCTCTTTCATTCCTTTAATTAAGATAGCTCTTAGGACTTCTTTTGGTAGGGTGGTGTGTGGAGATCTCTGTAAGTTATAATGAAATCGTTCGACGTACTCTTCTATAGTTTCATTATCATTTGCATCCATCTTAAAGGTTTCATCCTTTAGCTCCCTCGTCTTGCAAAAGTCCTAGTATCTTGTGAGGAAGGCAGTTTTCATATCGTCCCAAGAATTAATAGTAAATCCACCCAGCCCCATGAACCATCTTAAAGCTACTCCTTTTAGAGTAGAAGGGAATAGTTTTAGCTTTTGGGGGTCAATGGTGTAGTTATACCCTTTGCAGAGGACGTCAAATTCAAAGAGTAAGGTAGCAGGATCCTCTATGATCATCCCATGAAAATTTGGGATGCTCTGTAGAGAAATAGCCTTCATGGTGGCATTGGCCACTTGGTTGAATATGGGGTATTCGAATGTCGAGGTTTGACCTTAATGTGGTTGGTTTTCCATTAGGTCAAAGATGTGCCAATACTCTTTAGGAATTTTAGGGGGTGTTTTTTGAGTAAGCGGGGGATTAACAACATAAGATGACTTTGCAGCACTACCTAGATCTAGGATCATAGGATACCCTTGTTTGGAAAACTGAGGTCTTTCCTTAGCAGTTCCATTGGTTTTTCCTCCTCCTCCTTTTAAGTTACAGGACTTTCCCTCTTGTAGAGGATTAGAATGTAAGCTTACTATAGCTTGAAGACTCTGTTCAGATCCTCCAATTTGGCTTTGAATCTCAGCATGAGCTGCAGATGGTGAGCCTACTGCTTGAGGGATTATAGTAGGACTTTTTCCAATTATAGCCCAAAATCCTACTGATGCTTGAGACTCTGCTTTTCTCACAATTTCGTCTATAAAGGTCATTATCCCAAGGGTCACCAATCCCTTGGGTTTTGTGGATTTTGGAGGGGGATTTGGTTATTTTTCTATCTTTCTATTCCTAGTCATTCATAAAAACCAATTCCTATTTAACCTCTAAGATTTTGTTGAAAATCGAGCTATTAAGCAAGCACTTTACTTGCTAGGTACGCATGTTCTTACCTCGTGTTTTTAAACCCAATTCTTTTAGAACAAGATAAAAAAAGGAAATCACTTTGGAACACTCTCCCTGGCAACGACACCAAAATGTTGGTGCACTATGATGTCTTTTTACAAACAATCTTAATTCCTACATTAATTGTCAACCCGAGGCAAGTCTTTTTATTTCAAGAGTGTTAACACTATATGTGTAGTGAATTTAGAGGTTAAGTAATAACAAATCATTGCAACTGCTAATGACTATATTCTTCAAACTCAATCCAATCAATTTTGAAAGAAGTAATTTTGAAACAAATTCATAACGCACTCTGTAATTCTACTTAACCTATCATGGAAGCAAATAAATCTGAATACAACTTGTAAAGAATTACACTTGGCAATTTTAACTAAAATTGAATCTAACTTTCTCACTCATGAAAGAGAACTGTAATAATTAACAAAAATGGTAATTGAACAACAAATCCTAAATAAACAACAAATCCTAATTAAGCAGAAAATCTTAATTAAGCAGCAAATCCTAATTAAGAAACAATTCCAAATTTAACAACAATTCTGAATAGAACAACAATTCTGAATTGAATAACAATTCTAGATTGAACACCAATTCTGAATTGAACAACAATTTCAAATTGAACATCAATTTTGAATTGAACAACAAATGATACAGGAATAGCAAACTTTATCTAAATAGAAAATGACTGTAGAAGCATAAAGCAATTAATTCTATCTCTGAAATCTATGATATCATTACTTGAAAGGAACGACGATATGAGATAGAACTATCATAACCGATTCAATCGAAAGTATTACTCACATATAACACACAGATCAATCTAAATCTCACATGAACAACAAATGCAAACCAAATCGTCAATCCTTACAATAATAAAAAATAATATTAACTTAACATTAACAAGCAATCAAGAATGAAATAGAAAATATTATGACACAGGTGAAGGAGTAGATATTCTCTTGACTGAGCCCAAAGTCGCCAGAAGTCTCTGCTAAGAGATAATCAGAATATAAAGATGAATTAAACAAGACGTTTCTTCATTAATGTAAGTAACCAAGTTACAACATCCAAAATAACAATATTATATGTCAAAAAGAATAATTACAAACTGTGTGATTTTGAAATTTGTGTAGTTTTTCCTTTCAGCCTTATATATTACATTTACAAAGTAAATAGATAAAAGTGAATCCTCGGGATCAGGGGATCCTTAGGATTTCTCTATACTTGATCTAATTTGGTCATAAAATAGCCATTGGTTTACCCGGTATTCCGTTGTCCAGCCTTGCCTCTAATGCTGTCGCTTTCCATTGTGAGATGCTGTCCTTCTGTCGACTGGGTAGCCATCACTCAATTCATGAATTCTACACATAAAGATAGTAAAAATAATGTTTTCCTTCTTAGATTTGTCTAATTTGTTAGTGATTACGTTTACTTGAATTTAGCTATTATTTCCTCTACTTTTATTCATAAATAGAGATAATCATGTGAGGATGAGTGCTAAATAAAGTGAACACCAAGGAGAAAACATACCTTTTTCTTGACCCAACAGTTATCACCACTGTCTCATCCCTGTGGACTACTTTGCGAGATATTAGATAAACCACCTTTGTGTACTGGTTATCACCGATGTCACATCCTTGTGGACTACTTCGCGGGATAATCGATAGACCATTTTTTGTTCTGTTTACAATGACCGTCACATCCATGTGGACTACTCTGTTGGGTGGTGTACGTGTTGTCCCCTTTACTTTGGTTTTAAAGATTTTCACATCCACTGTGGACTATTCCACTGGATGCTAGACAAACCTTTCTGGTTTGTGTGTGTTTCTTCCTGGGTAGTACTATTACCTCTCACTTAGAGGCTCACTTTACTCTCTCCCTTTGTAGTGAGAGAGCCAAGACACGAGTTACATTACACACTCACCAGGCATATTGACCTCGCTTTTTGAAGACACCAACATAACACTCTCATGTACTAAACAACAAGATCTAAGGATAATATAGCTAAGGATAGTATCTAGGTATATTGAAATTGTGGCATTGTACCATATGGGACTCCTACACCAAATGGTGTGAGGTCTAATTGGGACTTCATACTGGGGAGATCCCATGGATGTTGGTGGGGCCAACACCGTCAACACTTTTAAAGTTGTACAATCAAGGGAAAATATTTATAGAAACCTATTTATGAGAAGGAAATGTTAGCAATATGACATGATCTAAAGAAATGACATCCTTACCTAATGTGAAGGAAATTCAAGGTAAAAACATATCATGATATTCTTATATACTTCTTGGAATAAATATTATCTTCAAAGGAGTAGCAAAAATGGGTCAAAAATATGTTGAGTTATGACTTTGAAATCATCTAAGAAAAGGGAAGCACAATGTTCAAGTTGTAGATGCACTCTTAAGAAGGGATGGGGGCATGGAAGCATTTTTCTGTTCCATTTCTATTATCCAACCTAATTGGATAACTGAAGCAAGAGCTGAATGGAAGAATGACGAAGAGGTCTGGACACTCATTCAAAATTTGCAGCAATATCCTAGTGCATCTGATACATTTATCTGGAAAAATCGTTCATTATGGTATAAAGATAGCCTATATCTATGTAAGAACTCCCAAATCAAACAAAATGTTCTTTTAGAATTGCACACCTCTCCTATAGGAGATGTTATAGGCCTATTTGGTCACATCACTCCCATCATTCAGATCAATACTTTTAGGGCTCATGAAACCCTAATTCAATTGCTACATGCCCTAGAGAAGTCATCACTTTGAATGCCTCCTTCCCTGAAAGATTCCTAGCCTGAAGCCCTCCCAAAATGCCTCCTTGAGGGACCAGCGCAGCCTTGGTCAAGGGTAAATGCGCTTCAATGAAGGTAGGCCCATGTAAGGGTGCATTTTAGTGCACTTAGGACCACTTTGACCTATTCTAGGCGAGATTGAGTGAATTCTTCATAGGGTTCTAGGAATATTCTTACCTTCTGGAGCATTCTAGAAGATTCCCACACTTATCATCTCCTATGAGCTTGGAATTGGATAGGGAATGAGTTAAGTAACCTCCTATCCTCTCATCCATTCCTCCAAGGAAACTAACTCTAAGTTTGGAAGGCCATTTAATACCCTCATTTATGACCAAACCACCTCCATTTTCCTATAAATTGAGCACTCATCTAAGTGACCAGGGGCTGGACTTTGAGAATTTGTAAGGATATACTATTGGTGTGAGGTTTGAGATTGTAAGAAAGTATTGTTATGTTGTCAGAGTGTTGTGCTTTTGATGAGATGTTGGATGCAACTCAAGCTGGAGGAGTGACATTGGATCAGACTTCATGGTTGTAACTCTTCCTTCTACTTAATAAAGTTGTTTACACCTTTTCCCATATTCTTGTCTTTATGTATGATGATTATATGTGTAAATGCTTTCGATCCCATTTTCTTATAGTAGATAGATCTCTTGCTTTGATTGGTTTTTGTCCTTTGTTTATGATTGTAGGTACTTGTTGAGTAGATTTAGTTTGAGAAGGAGTGACGAGAGCCATAGAAAGGAGAAAAAGGGAAAGCAAAAGATAACAAGTAGGTCCCCTGTCTTATTTATCTTCTATAGAAAAAGGATAAATACTTTAAATATGTTGTTCTAGGTGTAGCTACCCACCTAGGGAAATTGTATTTATTCGTAGATGAAAAATTCCACATAACAAATTGGTGACTCGACTAGGGATAGATCATTACTACGGGTAGTTTAACTTCATCCCATTACACCATAGTATACTTTACTTGCTTCCATTGATCTTGTTTCCGCCTTTTTGAAGTATTTTTTGGTAAAACATTGTGCTTGAAAGCCCTTAGAATGGCCTCTCTAGGACTAGCGCAAGCTTGGTCAGGACACAGAGCGCTGTAGAGCACCCTTGGCTTGAGGATAGTGCGCTGAAGCACATTTTCTCCCATTCAGGGCTGCACTGATCCTCCTTAGGTAAAAAATCCCACCTTTGACTTGATTTTTGCCAAATTTCCTTCTGTTTTTGCTTGCTGAAAGATTAATGATTTTTGTGTCTTTGGAATCAATTTGTCTTTCCTTTCCTAGCCCTACTTTGGCCTTGATTGTTTAGTGTTAAATGATTTCTTTATCACTATCAATTCATTGTCAAATTGGTTTTCATAATTTTAATGGCTAAGGAAATTGGCAAAGGCAATGGATAAGGCCTTGGAAAGGAAAAATGAAAGTTTGGCACATTTATTTATGAACATAATGGAAATTAGGATAAAAGGAAGGTGAAAGGTCACATGTTGCATGTGAGGAGAAAAATGAAGGAAAATAATGGAAAATGAAGAAAACATAGGCCTCATTAATAAAAAGGCTTATGAGGATCATTGGGTAACCATTTGCTAGTTCAGTTTTGGGGTTCTCTCATTATTCTCTCTCTCTCTCTCTCTCTCTCTCTCTCTCTCTCTCTCTCTCTCTTACTCTTGGAAACTTATAGTTTTCTTGGAGCATTTTGGCATTAGATTAAGAAAGGAAAAGAATGTAAGAGGAAGCAAAGATAAAGCAAGGAAAGGCAGGTTCAAGCAACTACAACATAATTCTTTGAAGTTATGAAATTGTATGTGTATTTTCCATGATACCTTTGCCATTAATGGTATTTCATGTGGTTCTTTGTTGTTATGGCATGGGTTTTTCCAGGTGTAACAATGTTTCTAGATTAGCCTTTCCATTTTTGGATGGGCATAGTGTGATGGGGTTCTCATGTTTTGGGTGAGCTCAATTGCCGAATGGATTAGACACTGACTGATGTGGATCTACAAATGATAGATCATATGGCCTAATGGTGCCTAAAAAAAATGTGGATCACATTAAAGCCACTGGCCTAGTGACTCCTGAGCCAGACTGTGGGTTATGGTAAAGATAAGATTGTGTTGCCTTAGAGGGCCTAGGAATCCTTGCTGGTGAATGGCATGATATATGGTAAAGACAAGATTTATATTGCTCTCTATTGGGCCTACTAATCTTGGGTTTAGGATATGCAGTAAATCCTGTAGAATGGATCTTGGTTTAGGGCCTATTGATCTAGGTTTGGATTGTGCTAAAGCTTTAGAGACTAGGAGACAATAAAATTCCTCACGGTGTAGGTGGAGAAATCTGGTGGCATCCATGCTTGTTTTGGCCTAGTGATTAGGTGGAGATCATAGTAAAGCCTATTATAACATGTTTATTGTGTTTGCCTAGTGATTTGGGATGGATTACTGTAAAGCTTGGTTTCTATTGATGAGGGTGAGGTGGTTTAGCCTGGGTATGCCCTCGTTGGTTCTTTTGTTTGAGTCCTAGATTCATGCTTGGAATATGGCATGAGGTGAATGGATGAAGAGAGATTTGGCTTAGCCATTCTATGGTCGGGTGGAACGTGGTAGTCCTAGCTCGGGTTTGGAATTTGCATCATTAATGAAAAGATATTTCTCCTTGTATTTCTATGAATACATACTGCTTCATATGTGGATCATATGGTCATGTTTTAATTGGAATTTCTATTACTATTATGTTGGTTATGTATGTGTTTTATGATAGTGGCTATGAATGGATCTCGTCATGTTTTTACTTGTTAATAAATGGACAATGTATATATGACCTAGTAGATGATAATGCAGCAAATGATATGAGGGAACAATGGTTCTTAGCGATTCTAGGATAAGTATGAGATCCCTATGCTTAAATTTGTTGTTTACACTTGTAGATAATATATTTGTGATATGTTCGATGAAATGCCTATCATGGCTAATAGGGGTCTGGTTAAGGGCTTGTTTAACTATTTGCTTTTGCATCATTGTTTCCCTATTATTTTACTATTCTTGAGATGGCATTCACTTCTAGGAAGTGACCTAGGATCTGGGCCTTAAAAAGTGGCTCAAAACTCGAGGATGTAGGCACAACCCTTAAAAAAATAATCCTTAGGCAATTGTACAACAATTGAAAAATTAGTCCTTGGATGATAGCATGCCTATAGCATGAAAGCATACAAAGCCTCCTAGACATTGGCAGGCCTATAGCATGAGAGTGTCCATAGGTCAAGTCATCAAAAACTTCAGTGGGACCCATGGGCAAGTTTCATAAAGTGTCATGATGGTTCTCAGGGGTCCTATAACTAATGTGGAAGGTAAGTATGTTATGTTTCTATTGATTCCATTTACTTAGGGTCACATGGTAGGTTGAATCCAATCATAGTATCCTCTTGTTGCATGCTTACCGTAGTTTTTCGGTTACTTGGGTAGATGTGGGAGGAGGGTGTTACAATTTTTTTTCATGGAAGGAATTCATGGAGGAAGTATTGGATGAAAATGGGTTACTCGAATACATCAATTTAGATGTTGCAAAACCACAAGCATATGATGCCCATAACCTTGCTTAGTGGAAGAAAGATGTAGCCAAGTCAGGGGAACAATCTTGGAGAAAGTACAAGATCGTATTGTCTCAAATATCCATGGAAAAGAAACTTTGTTCAATGTGGAAAGCACTAACAAAATTGTTCAAGAATAGTAGTGACCACAGGAAGTTGGCGCTCAAGGATAAAATTCGAAGTGTCAAGATGTAGAAGAATGACACAATTTAGCATTATATGAGCAAGTTTACACAATGTCGTAATGAAATTCACAGGTAGGCATTAATGTCCCTGAGGAATACTTGGTAACCTTAGCCCTTCTGGGCATTCCCAAGAGCTAGAATAGCTATCAAGATTCAATGAATGGGAGGAAGAAACTAACAAGTTTGGAGCACTTATGGTATGATTTGGTATAGGAGGAAATAAGGCAAAAAATTAGAGATGGGACTTCATCCAAGGGTGAGGATGAAGAAAACATTCCATTGGCTAGAAATGGAAAGAATGGAAAAGTGAAGAAATCCCAATCCAAATTAGATTCTCGTCAAGGGGGAAAGAAGAAATATTTTTTGATACGAGCACTATGCACGAAGTTTCCACATGGGAAGACAAGGAAGAAGACCTCAAGAGGAGGAGAAGGTGAAGCTTTGGCTTCACAATTTGAGCTTGACTTTACGCTCATTACATGCATGGCTAGCACAGTGATGGGGAACATTTGGTACTTGGACTCAGGTACATCATTCCACATGATGGGAAATAGATATTTTTTCATTGACCTCGAGGAGAAAGATTTGTAGATGCACATCAATATGGGGGATGACGAAAAGTATAGAGTGACCGAGATTGGTACATTCACCTTTCAGAGAGAGTTGAGGTCCCCCTTAAGGATCAAGGATGTCATGTTCATTCTGAGTCTAAGAAAAAATCTTGTCTCTGATGTAGTTTTGGAAGATAGTGGTTATAATGTGATCTTCAACAAAGGAAACTAATTCCTAAGACACATAGCGACGGGATAGATGAAGTAGATCAAGGTTCTTGTGAAGAACCTATACAAGCTAGCTATGGACATTTATGTTGCATTAAGCACAAAGGTAGAGAAGGTGTAGAGTTGTGATGTCGATGACCTTTAGCATAAAAGACATGGCCATTTTCTTAATAATGCTTTGAAGATCATGCAATAGATAAAAATAGGACTTCCCAAAGGAGCACTTGAGAAACAAGATGTATGCAAAGGATGTACTTTAGGGTAGTACACAAAATCCACATTCCATGATTGGGACAAAAAAACACATGCATACCCAGAAAGGATCCACTATGATGTCCATGGACCTTTCTTGATAGCCTCCACTGGAAGGCGCAAATATTTTATCATTTTATTGATGAATTCTCACAGAAGTGTTAGATCTTCTTCATGGAGAAGAAGGATGAGACATTCTCAAAGTTTGTAGAATCTAAGGAACTGGTTGGGAAATAAATGGGCAAGAAGGTGAATGCTCTCATGTGAAATAAGGGAGGTGAGTACGTTTCGAATGAATTTAAAAATTTATGTGCAAAAAAAGGCATTCAAATAGAGTTGAAAACAACCCACAACCCACAATAGAATGGGGTGGTTGAGAGAAAGAATAGTAGCATTGTGGGATAAGTGAGGGAGATGTTGCATGATCAAGGCCTACCTCTGCATTTGTGGGTCGAGGCAAGCAATATACCAGTCTTTTTGCAGAATTAGAGTCATTGAATTCTTGGCATGATTACACTGGAGGAGGCTTTCTAGGAAGAAAGTAGGATGTGTCACACTTCTAGATTTTTACTCCTTTTACTACCATGTCTCCAAAGAATAAATGAAGAAGCTATAACTAACAACATAATTGGGGTATTTTTTGGTTCCAAAGATACTTCCCACAACTACCATGTGTACTTCCCATCACTCAGAATAACAGTTTTGTGAAGGGATGTAAAATTTGACGAAGACAAAGCCATGTGATGGTCTCTTGAGAGGGAGATTCAAATTCCTCCAAAAGAGGATATTTTAGCTCCAAAGGAGGAACCTCAAGAAGTTTTGGAGTAACCCCAAGTTGAGTAGAAAAGAGTGGAGACATTCACTCAAGCATAACCATCCAAATAGGTAGGAAAAGAAACAATGAATCCAAGAGACTTGTGCATGACGTGAGGGAGAATGTGGGTGCTCCTTCAAATCAGCATAGGCAGAGAAGGTCAATAGATCGATACACTGGCTACATGGATCTAATGACTAATATTGTAGAGACTAAGCCATCCTCTTTCGAGGAATAAATAGAGAAACCTGTGTGGGTTGATGCAATGGTGGAGGAATATGAATCCATTATAAAGAAAAATGTTTGGGAAGTGGTACCAAGACCAACAGATAAATCAGTTGTGGGTTCGAGATGGATCTTCAAAGTAAAGCATGAAAAAGACAAAAGCATATTAAAGTACAAGGCCATATTTTTAGCCAAGGGGTACTTTCAATTTGAGGGGATTGACTATGAGGAGACCTCTTCTCCTATAGAAAGGTAATCATCCATCAGATCAATTCTTTCTCTAGTTGCATATATGGGGTGGAAGATCCACCAGATGGATGTAAAAAGAACATTCCTCAATGGATTTATTGAGTAGGAGGTGTAGATAGCGAAACCTGAAGGCTTCAAGACTTTAGATCTAGAGTCTCATGTGTGTAGACTCAAGTGAGTTTTGTATGGTCTCAAGCAAGAACCCTATGCTTGGAACAACATCATCAATAACTATCTCACCAGTTTGGGATTCACCAAAAGTGAAGCAGATGCAAACCTCTATCATATCTTCGTAGAAGGTAAATTGTTGATTTTTGTCTTATATGTTGATGACTTTATTTTAACTAGTGATGAGAAACTAATCATATCTTGCAAGTAGGACCTTGCAAGTGAGTTTAAAATGAAGGACATGGGTCTCGTGCACTACTTCCTTGGATTAGAAGTATGGAAAGGTGATAGGTAACTATTTGTATCTCATGGAAATTATGCCAATGAGATATTTCAGAGGTTCCGCATGGACAGTTGCAAACCCATCGAGACACCTCTACCGACCAACTAGAGGAAAGAGGATGCCTCTTTAGTTGAATAAGTGGATGATATTGTTTACTAACAATTTGTGGGTTCACTAATGTATCTTGTGAACACGTGAATAGATATGTGCTATGCAGTCAACCAATTGATCTGAGATATGGTTAGGCAAACCAAAATATTTGTGAGGGAATCTAATCTATGGTACCTTAGAGGCACTACCCAGTTTAGACTATGGTACAGACAGATAGAGGGAGTGAAGCTATATTTATTTATAGATTCAGATTGAAGAGTCCATTAGACAAAAAGAGTAAATCAGGAGGAATTTTCAGTGATGGGTCCGCTATTATTTCTTGGTACAATATGAAGCAAATATCTGTGGCACTCAACTCAGTAGAAGCTTAATACATTGCTCCAATTCAAGTAGCATGTGAGGTGATTTGGATGAGAAATATACTTGTTGGATTGTTTTCTTAGGTGATGGATCCAACTGTGATCCATTGTGATAATCAAAGTTGCATCAAGTTCTAATAAAATCATGTTTTGCACTATCAATCCAAGCATATAGATATCTAGTATCACCATTTTTGGGATTATGCGCAGAGGCGGATAATGTTATTGCAGTACATTTAGGATAGGGGTGGTTGATAATCCATTTCATGTTGAGAGGGAGTGTTCAAAATTACAGCCAGAAATTTTCAATTTGATTTTTCCTTGATTAAATTGAGAAAATTTGAGTTTCCACATCCGTAGACAACTTCCATTATGTTAAATTGTGTGACATGGCTTATGTCACCCAATTTACTTAGTAAATTTGAGTTGGAGGATTTATATTTCAATTATGCTTGTGTGATTACAAATTTGTAGCAATCAAGGACAATTATCTCAAGTTGTTTTCAGCTAAACTAGTTCCAACTTTTGGAGGAACCAGTGGAAGGTCAGTTAAGTAGAGGAACTTTAGTCAAAATTAGTGATCATCCAGTTAACTAATAAATCAACCCAAAATATCTAGTGCATGCAGAGAATTCGAGTTACCTAGTTGAGATGGAGATTCCAAGGTAGTGTAACATCACTTGTAGACTAGTCTTGAGTGTACATGTGTTGCATGCGGTGAGATGATCAACCTAAGGAATTGAACAATTAAATTAGAGGAATTTACTAAATAACAGGGACTAGTTCCTCAAATAACAATGAAAGTAAGTAGGAGCTCAAGTCGAGGAAAAATTAAACACTTGCATGGTGCACAAAGAGATATGTTGTGCACTTGCACGGTGAGCTTATTTGAGCAAAGAAATTTTAATACATCTATATTCATTTGATTAATGCAAACAAGAATTGGCGTTTTTAGCAAATTTCTTTCCCCATGTAAAAATACTTGTTTCATGTGTGTTATTCTTCTTGCAAGTCTGATATTTTTGTTCTAAATTGTGAATTAGTGTCTACAAAGTAGTATTTTATGTGTGTGTCTAGTGATTTTGATTAAAGCTTCATGAGAAATTTCAAATCTACATCCTAATTTCTAAACTAATGTGAAATTTAGTTGAAACTTAAAAATATGTAGATATAGGAATTCCACAAGTTATAATTACAATTCATAATTTGTTAATTCCAAATACTTTAATTGATTTAGGCACAGTAATCAATGTAGTGAAAATGGACACAATGCTAAGTTTAAATCTACATAATATTTGAATAGCACCTACAATAATTGAATTAGTTGATAAATCAAGGATTAAGCGAGAATGTGTAATAAATGATTTAATAGTCTCTTTGGATTCTTGGGAATATCCAATAAACTTCTTAGTTCTATAGCTCAAAGAAAATTTTGGTGGACATCCTCTTATCCTCGAAAGACCATGGATGGCTCTATCCAGTGAGTTCATCATCTATAGTTAGGAAAAATGATGATATCTAAAGGAAATGAAACTAAGGAAATAACATATACCCCCTGCTAAAACTGTGAATGAATTAGAATAGCTTTCATGGGTTGAAGAAATGGATTCATAAGAATAAATTATTCAACTAATATTCACTATTAATGAAGCTATTTCTTTTGAGGATGCAACAAATGAAAATATATTGGATTACTTGATTTCTAACCCTAATATTGTAGAACAATTATGAACAATTCAATACATAGCAAAAAATAATATTTAAGAGAAAAACTTTCAATAAAGTTGCATGATTAATTATTTACAATCTTCTTTAAAAAAATTCCTATAAATTCAATGGAAAACTCAAAATCTAAAACTTTTGAAATTGAATTGGGAAAAATTGTCAACATCACATCCACACTAGAAGTAGAGCAAGAAGATATATTAGTTCAAATTTTAAATAAGTATTCCAAATAATTTTCTTGGGATTAAAGAAATGTGCAAGGATATCACTCTAGTACATTTATTCATCATTTGTATTTCAAATACAATGCTAGACCTATAATCAAGCCTCACTGACAAATGAATCCAACGCTAGAAGACAAGGTAAAACATGAACTTCAAAAATTTCTAATAGTATATTTTATCAACATTACATCAAACAATCAATGGGTTTCTCCTTTAGTTGTAGTGCCTATGAAATGGAAAATGGTGAGTGTGCATATATTATAAAGAATTAAATAAACATGCCCTTAAGTATCACTTTCCATTTCCATTCATAGATTAAGTCCTAGAGAGATGTTGTTGTTGCGGTAGAACCCTCCCAAATTTTGCATACACTTAAATTTTGAAGCCTACTATGGATCTTGAGATTAGTAATTCAATAGTCACTTCTTGGTCAGTAGATGCTTTTGAGCTCCCTGCTTGGATCAGAAATGTCGAAGTTACTTGCTCACACATGCTTAGTCTGCAACAAGTTCATATGAACATCCTTTTATGAAAGCTTTGACAAGCATAGCACATTCCATCGAGACTGTGCATGTGTGATGTCTAATCCATTTCGACAGTTAGTGCACACTAACAAAGATAGTTTCTTACATTCTAGCTGCGTTCATACTTCCATTTCGGTGATTTTTGCAAACTATCACTTCTTTTATAGCTTTGTTTATGTGAGTGTAATTTTCATATTTTCGGATGTCACTTTCACTTGCATTCACTCTAACTAGTGTCATTTTCATGTTATCTTTTCTCCAACATGTGTTACTTTCACTGTCATCCACATATCACAAGAGTCGTTCATACTTTTCCAATTAGCGTATTTTATCATGTTAGTTGTCGTACAATGTATGTATGCTTGTTCGGGTGGTTTCAAAGGGTTATATTTTTGTTAATGAGTTTTTATAACCATGTAAACATCAGTCGCACTCATTCCAAAAAAATTTGGCACTATCGGACAAGTGTTGTCTTAGTCTTCACAAAGTTTACCTTTAGTGTCACACTTGTCATCAAGTCATTTGCAAGGTTGTTGCATTGAGGGAAATATGTTGTTAACATGTTCCATATCATCCATGTTATTGTGTCATCAAAGTTTTCCAAGTGTGTGACCACAATCAAGTCATATTCACATCAGTCTCTCCAGTCCCACACTTAGCCAATTTTAAGAAATTCCCTAGCAACCTAGCCTCATTCAACCTTCCTTAACGACACACTATGTAGTTCCAACCATCAAGTTTTATCCTTGTTTGGTGATACTACACAATGTGAAATTCCCTCTTCCCAGGACTACTACACGTCACATTTCTAGTACTCAGACCTGACCTTGCCTCCCAGAATTGTAGAATTCATCCTCCCAACCTGGCCTTAACTACACATTTTGTAGTCTCTAGCCTCAATATCATCCTTGAGATCCTAAACAGTGAAACTCTGCAATGGAATAGACTCTTCTGCTTCCCATAACTACATAGTTCTTCCAAGTAGTGCAAAACCCTGCAGCTAAGCTCACTGAGTTTGGAAACTACACAATTTATTTCCCCAGTCTTGCCTAAACTACACATTGCACACTCTCAAGGATTAAGCTCAACACTAATTTCTTGAGATAAGAAATTTTGCAGTTACTCAGCCTCTTTCCCAGCCTATCATCTAGTTCTAGCTCAATCATTGGATCAATATGCACCATCTTAGATTAAGTGTTTATCAGACTAATATCATCTTGTCATGAGTGGATTGCAGATGCAGGTACTTATATTATGCTATGGAAAGATGATGAAGAAGGATATGGAGAAGGAGGGCATGCTAAATCACACATGGATTTGAAGAAATAAAATGATCATCATGCATGATGATGAAGGAATATTGAACTCTAACTGAAGATGAAGATGAAGATCATATGGAAGAATCGTTATCTTTGAGTCATGAGGAGGAGGAAGATGAAGAACATGTACCATATTTTCAAGAAGATACAAAGAAAGAAGTAGAAAGAAGGACAAATTGGCACTAGAACATCATCATATAGTTCATGTCATCAGTGTCATGTCATGTCTTGTCAAAAGTCATCATATGCCACATCATTATTGTGGATTGTGTAATTACCTATTTGAAATGTATTGTAAAGTGAAATTCTGAAGGACATTCAGAATAAGAAGATTCATGTAAGGTAAAAAAGTCATAGGAAGTCAAATAGTCATGAAGGTCTTGAAAGAGTCAAAAGGAAGGTGAAGCATCACCTCTTGGTTATACATACAAACTCATTGTATGAACAAAGGACTTTTCTCCTTGGCTCCTCTCGCAAGGCATTAAAGAGATAAGCTAGTTATTTTGAGGAGCAAGGAGTTGATCCAAGTAGATATTGGTGGCCACCTTCCAAGTCCACTTGGAACCCCACCATTGTTTCCTTTGTCTTTTCAGTTTCCTTAATTGTAGCACAGTTTACTATTTTTAGCAATTTTTCGGGTCTTGAACTTCCGAAGCTATTTTGAGGCCCTCAACGACATTTTTTGGGAAAACTGGGAGCAACATGGGTCAATGGATCATTGTTTCTCTTCCCAAAGTTTTAGTTCTCTAATATATATTTCTAACGAGATATTGTGCACTTCAAATGGAGATCGTATGCCAAAGTTACGACCTCGGGAAGTTAATGTGCCAATTTACCTAAACGAGGCCCATAGTTTGGTATTTCATTTTCTAGGGTTAGGTTTTTGGATTTTAGGGTTTTCCATTATTTCTCAATAATAGATATGCCTTTGAGCCTCATTGTAACACAGTTCAAATGCATGTAGCAACCACATCTCTTCTCAGAGATAACCTACCATCGCCCTAGCTAGTTTATTTCCATTTCTGTTGGTAAGCATATTTCAGTATTTTACAGTAATGAAATGAAGTATTATTTCTGCTGCATCTCTATATGTGTGATTATATTTGTAATTTGTTGCGTTCTTGTTTAAATATGGATCATTGGTATCAGAGCGATCTTCTCTTTCTCTGTCTTTGTTTGCATGTTCCCAACAAGGTCGAGATATAAGGTGTTAGGGCTTGAACTGGTTGAACCTTTGCAGGACTAGCCTTGCAAATCTTGACGACCTCCCATGGCGGATGAAAATAAAGATGAGGGAGTACAAGATCCTATCAAAATCTTGCTCGAAGAGGCCCTCAAGTGACAAAGGAATGCGATGATGGAAAACTTTTCCCAAATCCTTCAGCGGCTACCCAGGGGTGACACATCTACTTCCAGTAGCTACTCTAGAAGCACCACACCCTTTAAGGTACAAGTTAACTTTGACATTCCCATATTTGAGGGTCAAATAGATGCAGATGTTGTAGATAAATGGTTAAATCTAATAGAAGGGTATTTTTCTGTTCATGACTTTTCCGGCTGGGAAAATATTACTTTCACTCTTCTCAAAGCTGCCCCCATGTCAAGGACTGGTGGGAAACCTGCTGGGTGCAGAAGTATGAAAGTATGGCCTCATTGTTTTTAGCCACACTGTTATACGGGAATAGTTTCCACTCGGATGCTGCTAT
>APFE030507092.1:331210-355178 GCA_000404065.3 Pinus taeda
GCAAGTGTTAGAGGGGAAGCTTCTAGAAGATTCCATGATCTTCCACCTCGCATTTTTTCCCTGCCATTTGTCCATTCCTGACCATCGCACCCTATAGAGGAGAAAAACAGTATGCATCGCACCCTCTGCATTGAGCTTTTAGTATGGTCCAGTTTTGACCATTTATGAGTAGTTTTTAGTGGATAACTTCTGGGAGATGATGTCATCAGCTGACCTTGTTCCTTTAGGAAGTGAAGCAACACTTTTAGGGACTTAAGAGCCCTCAGTTTATGGACATTTATGATCAGGGTTGAAGTGCCCAAAAATGTCTATAACACACACCCACTTGGAATTCATTCTGGACTACCATCAAGGAGTAGTACTACCCTGTTGAAAGTTATGATAATCAATACATGAAGTGGACCACGATGCAGCAAGGAAAGGACCAAGACATGCGAGAGTTTACCAATATTTTCCATACCCTTTGCATAAAGTTGGGTATCAAGGATTTGGAGCAGCATTTGGTACTCAAATACCATGGTTGCCTACACAAGTACATCCAGGAGGAAACAAAATTCATGAACATCTCCTCGCTCGACATGGTATAGCAATATGCTGTCAAGCTCGAGCAAACATTTAAACAGAAGAAGTGACAGTTTGTATCTGTGGATCTGAAGTAAGGGAAAGGTGTCCCCAAATCACAGAACAAAGGACAAAGCCAAGGTGGGGTGGCCGAAGACAACCCGCCAAAGCTGCAAGCAAAGAATAGCATCGTGAAGCCGAAAAAGGACATGGGAAAGTGGTGTGAGTTCTATAATAGCTCCACTCACAACACAAGTGAGTGTCAGGCCAAGAAATCACTAGTGGCTAAGCTAAGGGTTTCTGAATCAGATGCATGTTCTGACTTTGATTCGGAACTTGACAAGGGGAATGATAAAGGGAAGCAGATTATTGATGTGGAGCTCAATGCCATTGTTGCCACCATGAATATCCAGAAGGAGGAACCCGAATATCCAGAGGAGGAGGAGCGTCTCTTCCACTCCCAGATGTGGGTAAAGGATCCCCGCTATAACTCATTATTGATAGCGGGAGCCAAAAGAACCTGATTTTGACAGAGGTTGTGAAGTGGCTGGGCTTACTGACCACAACACATCCACAACTGTACACCATCGGATTGCTTCACCAAGGATGGGATCTTCACATAAGCCAGTAGTGTTTCCTTCCATACAACATCAAGCCCTTTGCGGATGAGGTATTATCTGACATTGCTCCCTTTGATGTTTTTGATGTATTATTAGGACAACCATACCTGTGGAAGCAACATGTTGTGTATGAATCAAGGCCCCATGTTGTTATTGTTACTTTTGGAAATAAGTTGTATAAGATACCGGAGGTAGCACCACCTACCACCATCTCTTTGGTTACTGCAAAACAATGCAATAAATGCATTTCCAAAACCAGGAAATTTTTTTCCTAATGATTCGCCCTTAAGTGAAAAAGAAGATGGTGGCCACAACCTCCAAACAAGGCCCCTGCACACGACAACTACAGATGGACAAGGTCATGGAGGAGTACGAGGACATCTTCACCTTCCTCAGAGGAGTTCCTCTGTAATGTCAGGTCAAGCACTCCATCGATCTAACCCCAGGTGTGCTGCTACCCAAGTGACCAATCTATTGGTGCTTCATTTTGGAGAACGATGAAATCAAGAGGGAGATTCGGGAGCTGTTGTAGATAGGTCACAGCTGTCCAAGTTCATCACCTTGTGGGAGCCCGATCGTGTCTGTACAGAAGAAGGATGAGACTTGGAGACTCTGTATTAACTATTGGGCATTGAACAAGATCAATTTCAGTAATAAGTACCTGATCCCACGGATTGATGACCTCCTAGACCAGTTGAAAGGGGAAAATATTTTAGCAAGATCGATTTGAAGTTAGGATATCACTAGGTACTAATCGAACCCTTTGATGTGTGGAAGATTACCTTCAAAGCAAAGGAGGGAATGTTTGAATGGTTGGTTATGCCTTTTAGATTGAGAATGCTCCTGCAACCTTCATGAGGCTAATGGATGACATCTTGCATCCATTCACCAAGTCATTTGTAGTGGTATACTTGGATGACATCCTGATCTTTAGCTAGAGTTGGGAAGAGCACCTCCACCATAGTCGACAGGTTCTCCAAACACTGTGGCAACACAATTTATGTGCCAATTTGGAGAAATGAAATTTTTGGCATGACCCAGGTTTAGTATATGAAAGGGGGGTGCATGTGGATCTAGCCAAGATCCAAGTCATTCGGGATTGGCCATCTCAAACCACTGTGACAGAGCTCCGTATCTTTCTAGGTTTTGCCAACTTCTACTGCAGGTTCATGTTGGGATTTTCTCATATCACTTGGCCCTTGAGTCAAGTTACCAAGGGAGGTGTTATCACAAAACCTAACCCTAAAAAGATGATGATTAGTTAGACCTTGACTAACTGTTTCAAACCAACTTTTGGTTGAGGCTTAGCCTCCTCAACCTGAGAGGGCTCTCTCACTAGGTTAAAGATTTCGGTAATGGATTAGATGGCTAACTCTATGAAACAAATGAAGGAGTGTAAATGGTTGAAAAATAGTCAATAAAAATCCATTGGGCTTATGGAGTTATAAGAAGCTTAGTATGACAACAATATTAACTGAACATGGAAGTCAGGGCATCAAAAGTTCAATATATCGGTTAACATATAGAAACATCTAGGAACCACAGTCAACAAATGCATGAAGGAAGTTAGAGCATTGCCAATGAGTTCTAAGTATCATACATTCATACTAATGCAAGTAAAGAAATGAGGACAAACATAAAACAAGCCACCATTGAACTCTTTCTGAATCTTGAGAAGTAATGCCAAAGTTTGTATTCATAAAAACATAATCTTCTACAATGACACAATATGAGTGATTTCTCTGAAAATTTCCAACCCCAAGTGCATTAAATCTCTTGTCATATATAGATTTTCCTTACAAGCTTTAATTCCTTCCTCCAACAAGAGAGGAATTTGAATTTCTCTAGACCTGAAACCTATTGAACTTTAAACAAACTATTAATTACAACTGATTGTAAATTGGCAGTCTTAGAGACCTAATTTGATTAGAACTATAACTCCTTATCTATGCTGGCAATAACCTTAGTTATGAAAAAAAACTCGTTCTTTGAAATATGTCCCTCTTCATCTTTGGCTTGAGTGATGACTTTAAACTTCATGCTGGCCTTTTATTGCTTGTCCTTTAATTGTTCCTGGATACTAGGAAAACTACTGCTATTTTTCTGCTTTGATCTCCAAAGTCGTTCCTCGAATTTTGTTAACCATTTTATCCCTTTTAATAACATTTCATGCCTTGAATTAGACCAAAGGTCTTGCTCATATACTCATGCTAAGACAAAACCCCTTAGATGCTGGTTGAAGCATGACAACTATTTGAGTTACAAAATGACTATTGTTTTCGTAGCGCAGAGTTTGGAGTTATTAAATGCCTCTCATTCTTTGAATTTTCCTTTGCCTAGTATTGAAAATTTCTGAGGTGGCCCCTTAGTATCTTCTGTAGCAACATTCTTTCATAATGATTACCCCTTTCCATTTCAAAATTGATTCAAAAACAAAATATGTCATTTTTCGCAGTTTCGTAGCGCGCTACGAAACTGTTGTGTGAGTTAAAAACACAGTTTTTGTCATTCTTGGGATTTTTAATGGCTTCTCCATATGCAAATGGGCCAAAAAAAACTGACATTTTCCATCCAAAAATAATCTTTAATCTTCAAAAAATAAGTTTTGCATCAAAATTGTGTCAAAATTTCTTCACTTGCTATCAAGTTCATTTATGCATAGACTGTTCTTCTAGTTCTTTCAATTGAATCTTCAAATCTTCAATATTTTTTTTCATCATTCGGATTTTAGTTCTTAATTTTTCATTGACCCTTCTGATATATCATGCCTCTTTTATTGCAGGGACGATCCAAGTGAAATATTGGTGATAACTGCACACTGCTTCATATCTTGGAACTTTTCCATCTTCCCAACTGGCTATCACTCTTCTGAATTTTGCTTTTTCAACTAAATTTTTCCTTGCCCTTTCCTTGAGTTGGGCAAGCTCAAGATTGGCAGACACCAATTTCTTTTTGATCTCCTCAAAGATATCTTCCTTATGAGTGATAACTATATTTCCTTTGTCATCTTTATGCACTAGTGATGATTGTACTAATGGAACCACCGGCTCTTCAAATAATTCTGAAACCTCCCTTATCTCACTTGCTTCTTTCTATGCCTCTTGTATTCTTCTTAAATGTCTAGTCACAGCTCTTCTTGGCTTGAACACAAGATTTGGTACCTGGTCATAAAATTGAAGCTTTTTAGAAGATTTAACTCCTTTTTTTTTGTTCTTACCTGCTTGAAGTAAATTTTCTTGGACCAGAGGAGTCTCTTCTATATTGATAGCCTGGAGGAGATCATTCAAACTTCCCTTTGAAGCTGGGCTTTCATCAACAATCACATTCTTCACCTTTTCCTTGGCTAATTCTTGTTACTCTTCTTTGGACAGTTTTATCAATAGACAGCTCTTGTACCACTTCATTGATCTGAGCCTTCTTACTCTGTGACTATTGAGGGGTGCCTTGAACTACTAGTAGTGTCATAGGCTCCTTCACCTGCTTTCTAGCTTTCAATTGCAAAAATGTAGTTGATCTTGTTTCCTCCTGATGACTTACTATTGGTGAAGAAATCTCCTTAGCATTAGGGCAAATTCCTATTTCTGTTTTAAAGTCTGTCATAAACAAGAAAGCAGACCATTCTCTTCCAATCTTTTGAAGCTCACATAAAACAATCAACTTGATCAACCCATGATGGAATAAGGAGGTTTCACAAGCTTCTTTATTCAATTGAACCTTATCATACATTTTACCTAAGCTACCAAATAGATAAAAAGGTAAATCAAGAGATATTTTTCCAGTGAAATGCAAGAGGATCTTAAAATGGTAAGAGTACACCTTATGTTATCTTCCCTCACAGGTAAAATATCTTTGGATGCATGTCAACAAGTTGGCATATGAATCCTTAACATATCTTTTGGACAGTGATTTGGTTAAGTCTGAGCCTATGAATTCTGGCTCCAAAAATTCTTGGCGGGTTTCCATTTCAAATTTAAAGTTCTTGAACCATCTTTCATGGCCTCTTGGTATCTCGGTGACTACAAATATGACCTCAGGAGAAATTGGAATTTCTAACACTCCAACTCTTGAATTCAAACCAGTGAAGTTGAAAGCAAAATCTTTGGATAGTTGAACATGACCACCCTAAAGTTTTTCGCAGAATCTCCACCAGCCCACCTATTTGAATGCATGTTCAACCTCTCTACTTCTCATGAGCACATCTAAAACTTTAAGCTCATCTCTAAGACACCAGCCTGATCTGTGATTTTTCCTTTCTTCAGACATGTCTATGAAATCTCTGCAAGGAAACTTTAAGATAAACCTACACAGTATTGGTTTGAACACTGCCTCGCTTGAATTTTAAACCGAGAACTGCCTTGCTTGAGCCTTCAAAAAGTTCTAATGAGTGTCGTCCTTAAGCTTGCCAATTGTCTTCTTATGCATGAAAGGAACATGGGAAAAACCAAGACTAAATCACCTCACCTTAATTTTTTGAAATTTGAAAGAATGCATACAAGGAATCTAATGAATCTAATGATGAGAATGAATGGCTGCATGTGATAGGCATGGTTCAAGGACTGACACATGGTGATGAAATATTAACGGATTTTGATGGAAAATATAGCTAGACAAGATTTGGCATGAATCCCCGATTTTGTAGAACAACTAGTGCAAATTCTGTGTTTTGAGCTACGAAATCTCCTAGCTACGAATCCCTGTTTTTGTAGCGCACATAGTGTATTTTGATGAGTTTTCACTACAAAAACTCCTAGTTGATTTCGTAGCGCATGCCAACTTTAAAATAGTCTTAACACATGACACTTATGAACCAATGTGGGACTAATGATAGTTAAAACAATATTTTTTACCTTATTTAACAACAGGAACAAGACTCTATCCTATGTTTTAGACTCCTTAAACAAACCAATAGAAATGACTTGACCAAGACTGACTTACAACTTTGAAACCATACAAGTTGTCCAATTTTTTTTTTATAGTGATAACGGGAGGAGAAAAATTATTTTGGTATGAATCTCAACAGAAGGCATTCACATATTTGAAATATCACCTATGCTCAACGCTAGTGCCTGCATTACCAGAATTGCAACAACCATTTGAGGTCGAGACAGATGCCTCTGATTATGCTATTGGGGCAGTCCTTATGCAACACGGGCATCCAATGGCATATCATAGTGAGACACTTTTAGACACAGTCCAAAACTATCCCACTTATGACAGAGAGATGTATTCCATTGTGCAGGCCTACCAACAATGGAAGCATTACATTTTGGGGAAGGAAATAGTCATCCACACAGACTATTAACCCCTGCAGTTCATACAGACCCAAGGGAAATTTCAGAATGATCGCCATTAGAAGTGGTCCACATGCCTACAACAGTTCCATTTGAATATCAAGTAGAAGAAGCACAACACCAATAATGTTGTAGATTGCCTCAGTCGACCATTGATCATGGCGTTAACCACCGTGCTACACTCTTGTGGGCACCATGCTTCTGATTGCCCACTTCTCTACAAAGACAATCCAGAATTCGGCCACACATACTAGACACTCTTTGAGGGTCAGCATCTTCCAGATTTTCACCTCCACGATGCCCTGTTATGCCAATTGGGTCACCTTTGTATTCCTTCAAGCGAGCATGCAAAGATGATTTGGGAAGCACACTACAATCGGGTTGCTGAGCATTTTAGGGTCGAGAAAATGGTGGAAGTACTATAGAAGTATTTCTATTAGCTAAATCTTCAATAGGATGTCGGGAAGTACATTAGTTCATGCACTTCTTGTGCCATTGCCAAACCGACCATCAAGAAGAAAGGCCTCTATACCCTGCTACCTACCCCTAGTCAACCTTCGGAATCCATCTCCATGGATTACATGTCAAGCCTTCCTTCTACTAAGCATGGAAATGAATATGTTTCTGTGGTCGCTGATAGGTTCTCGAAGATGGCCACTATGGCAGCCTGCAAGAAAAATATCACAACAGAAGCCACTGCTAAACTCTTCTTTCAATGAGTGTGGGTACACTTTGGGATCCCACAGTCTATCATCGCAGATTGGTACAACAAGTTCCTCAATACATTTTGGTCCAGTCTCTGGTCAATACTGGACACCAAACTTACTAAGTCCATAGCCTTCCATCCTCAAAATGATGGCTAGACAGAGGTTATGAACAGGATGATCGTACACATTTTGTGCATGTACAACTCAAAGCATCCATGCACATGGGATGAGAGCCTCCCCTATGTTCAACACAGCTACAACCGGGCTCTCCATAGCTCGACTAGCCACAACCATCTTCAGGTGGGCTTGGGATTCTAGCCATTATGTCCCATTGATTTGGCCATGCCATTTGCAACTACTCACGTAGATTTGGCTCATGTCCAGTCCGAAACAGATAAGACAAATAACTTCATTGAGCACATCCAACATATTTTCCAGCAGGTCCATGACATTCTGGAGAAATCAAATGCCAAGTACAAGCAGCGACATGATCAACATCGTGTACCACACAAGCTTCAAGTGGGAAATAAATTTTGGT
Source organism: Pinus taeda (assembly GCA_000404065.3). Taxonomy (NCBI): domain Eukaryota; kingdom Viridiplantae; phylum Streptophyta; class Pinopsida; order Pinales; family Pinaceae; genus Pinus; species Pinus taeda. The sequence goes on from APFE030507092.1 coordinate 338,928, forward strand.
TGCATTTGCAAAAGGAATGCCTTACTGGAGCCTATCTGAAACTTAGACCATTATGATATGGTGCTTACACGATTACTAAGGCTATGGGAGATAATGCATTTGAGCTCAACATTCCCCCATTCGTTGTCCTACACCAAGTGTTCAATTTCGGCCACCTTCAACCATATTTCCCACCATTACTAGACATATTTGACATTGCAAAAGAACTCACACCCACAGAGTTAAATCCAAATTGCATGGAACAAGTTGCAACTGATCAAAGCATGGACACACAAATCAAGCACACTCGCCAGCAGAATATCCAACTATATCGAATTGTCAAAGTAGGCCAACTCCTTCACCAGGGCAAGTGGCTCACCAGGGACCAAGTTCAGTAGAAGTTTCCTCATCTTATGGAGGAACTCAATGCAATGGGGACCATTGCTTCCTAAGGGGGGAGGAATGATGCAAGTGGATATTGGTGGCCACCCTCCAAGTCCACTTGGACCCCCACCATTGTTTCTTTTAGCTTTTTAGTTTCCTTAATTGTAGCCCAATTTACTATTTTTAGTAGTTTTTTGGGTCCTTAACTTCTGGAGCCATTTTGAAGGCCTAAGCGACGTGTTTTGGGAAAATTGGGAGAAACATAGGGATGGTGACCAATTTTTCTCTTCCCAAAGTTGTAGTTCTTGGATAGATATTTCTAACGAGATATTGTGCACGTCAAATGGAGATCGTATGCCAATGTTACAACCTCAGGAAGTTGATGTACCAATGTACCCAAATGAGGCCCACAATTTAGCGTTTCATCTTATAGGGTTAGGTTTTGGATGTTTAGGGTTTACATTGTTTCTCAAAAATAAATAGGCCTTTTATCCTCATTGTAACATAGTTCAAAGGCATGTAGCCGCCACATCGCTTCTCAAAGATAAGCTACCATCGCCCTAGCTAGTTTATTTTCATTTCTGTTTGTAAGCCTATTTTAGTATTTTACAGTAATGAAATGAAGTATTATTTATGTTGCATCTCCATATGTGTGTTTATATCTGTAATTTGTTGCATTCCTGTTTAAATCTGGATCAGGATTGGCTCCAAAACTCCACTATTGGGGCTAGTGGTGTTCATTGTATACGTGTGTCTTGGAAATTTTAACTAATATAAGAAGCCCTATGGGCCAACACATTCTTCATGCTATTTTGTGAATGTTTGTAATTCATGTTTTCTTTCATCTATGCTAAATTAGTTGAACTATTTTACTTATTTTAGTACTTATCATTTTGAGAGTGTGTTGTAATTTATATTACCATTGTCACATCCTCATGGACTATTTTGCTAGATATTAGTAAGATCCTCCTCGTTACACTGGTTGCATTGATCATTCCATCTCTATGGACTATTCCGCTTGATGTTGTATGAATCCTTCTCGTTTATGTGTTCTCTACTAGGTTGGTATTAATACCTCTCTCTTAGGGGCTAAATTTTCCTCACCTACATAGTGAAAGAACTTTGGCACACATACGATTGAACTCTCACCAAGCACACCCCCCTTTATTTTCAAAGGCACATTTACATTCCTCTCTCTTAATGGTAGTTAGAGACAAGGCATATCTTTAATATAACTAGAAACTAGGTCATATTCCATATGGGGCTCCTACTCCAAACGATGTGAGGTTTAATTGGGATTTCACATCGAGGAGACCTCTTGGTTGATGAATTTCTAACACTACCAACAAGTGGCGCAAGAAGGAGGGTCATATGACAAGTTGGGCCCATTGAGTTTGTTTTGAACCTCTTATCTCAAATGGCTCATCCTAAAATATTACTTTCGGGGTGTTTATCTAATTTATCCATTTTCAATTTTCAATCCTTAATGAGCCTCTCTATCACTTGTCTCAGTTAAAGTTTGATGGTGAGGATGGAAGATCTATAAGCGTGCACATTATTGATTTTCTGAAATTTTTTGAATGTTACAAAATCAATGATTAAGAGTTTTCTTGTGTGCTTTTCTTCCTCATCCTCAAAGGTCGTGTTAATCAACTGCGTCATACCTTACCACCTGAATCCATACATTGTTTCCACCCTTTTCTGGAGGAGATTTAACAATCCTTTGATAGGTATAACTACTAAGATGTTTGTAAAAGAATTAATCACTTAAGAATGAAGCCTAATGAATCAGTTGAGGATTTTTCTGATCAATTCCTTCACCTTTGTTATGAATTTCCTGAAGAATATATGGATCAGGATTTCTTAAAACAAGATTTTGAGGGCTTGGTTCTTATCTCTTTACATGATGAACTTGAACCCCCTAATTTTCCTACTTTCCCAACTCTTGTGAATCAGGAGACACCTCTAATTCAGAGGAGTTTACTATTCCTTCTATTCTTTGTCCGCCTCCATTTCCAATTCCGATAAGGGTGCCTCTATGCGAAGGTAATAAAGTTGGAGAATATATAGATCAAATTCCTAATCCATCTTCTCATTCTTCTTTTGTTTTTCATGACTCAGATTCAATGGAGGAAATGCCATAATGGCTCATGAAACCCATGGTGCAGATTAACTTCCCCATTCGCAACATGATGTTATTATTCATAACTCCAACCTCAAATTTGATCTAGATTTCTATTATCCTCTATCATCTACATGCCATGACTCTTTTTACTGTGATCTGCTCAATCAATTTGCTTCACCAGCTAGCTTTTCACACTTTCTCAATTTTTGAATTTTTGGTTCAAATCGCGATCAAGTAAAAGGTAGTCACATTACATAGGAAGAGCAGTAGGAAGGTGAATATGTTGTCAATATTTCTTCTACTTTCCAAAACAATCCATGTGAATATGATGCACTTCCATTCTTGGATGATTTTCAATTTTTTAATCTCGGTAGTGAATCAAATGTAATGAATTATTTTGATCAATCTGTAGCATTGGAAAGAATCATTCTGATGGTGATAATTTTGTTGATGTAAGGAATGAAAAATGCCTAAGTGCATCATCTGATATGTCGGTTTCTCACAAATACTTCAATTTAGATCTAGAATCTAATTTGGGTAAAAAATATGTCCATATCCAAACATCCTCTTCATCTCACCATCCGTTGTTCTCTACTGTTTTTGATGCATCTACTCGCGATAGAGATACTCCATGCTCTTTGAGTTCTTCATCTGATGATTTAACTTCTCAATTTACATAAGGTGGTGATATTATACATGATTAAAATGGAAACGATCAAATCATTGAGTACTCTTTCCATTCCTCATCATCTCTCCTCTTGCATGAAGAGAACTCTCCAAACCAACTTTCTCATGAAAATTTTCTGATTCATTCATCTTCAGATTTGCGATCAACAAAATATTTTAGTTTGACTAATCTGGTTGTTGAACTTATAAAATATTATCAACTCAATGACAAAGAAAACTTCCATTGATTTAATAGTGATCTCATCAAAATTAGTGTAAGAAGTGATCCTCACATCATGCATGATATGGTTTAATCTTTGGAATGTGATTTTACAATCTTGAAAGTTCCAAGACTTTATAGGGATTTCAGGCACTTCAACTCCCATTTATGGTTATGTTAGGATCTCACAACTCTATAAAGACCCTCAAATTGATTTAGGTCTAGTTTTATTTACAAAACTCTTCTTTACGTATGGTTTTACTCATTGTAAATTCTTCCTTGAAATATATTCGGCATTGCAAATATGATCTTCTGAACATCCAAGATTCGATTTTTTATCGCATTCAAGATGAATCATCTTCAGGCAAGTCTCTAGTATGAAACTCTAGTTTTGAATGTATATCTCTCATAAAATAATGGAATTGTGAACTTGATTATTCTAGAGATTATCTTTGGCCGATGGAGTCATACTTGTCACTCTCTTGAAAGTAATCAACTCCTGATCCTTCTTGTGAATACTCTGATATTAATATTTTCTACATCGCACCTGAAGTCCTTTTGAGTTTCAATGAATGCATGGATTATTTGATGAACCAAATTATCCTTCACTTGTTTTACCCTAATTGGTTTCATGTGTTTGTTATACTAGCATTCCTTTTTACTTATTTTTGACAATTACAATGCTAGTGCAATGTGTAACTAGTAAGAAGAAAATGGTTTGTTACACTCATCAAGTGAGGAAGATGATTCTATTATGAAGAGAATTTGTAGAATTGTTCAATTTGATTTATCTTTGGTAATTATGAATTAGGAATCTCATCATTTAATCATCCCATTTTATCATGATTATGTTTCTGATGATTATCATTTAAGTTACTATTTTTCCATCAACACATCCAATGATGGTGGTTTTACATGCTTTGATTTTTGTAGTTTAACATCTCACTATGTGGGTACTTGTCAAGTGGTTGAGACACTTACACACTCACGGATGGTTATGTCAAGTCCTCCCTACCTTGACACACCTGCTAAATATGGTCAAATCCATTTCTCCTCACAAGATTCTCATAGTAATCCCACGCATTGAATTGAAAATTCGTCTTTTCAAATATTTCAGGGTTTTCAAGAGGATTGACACAACTTTTACGATCCAATAGTTGAATGGTTGGATTAATATTACTTAGTAGGCTTTGTCATAAATAACAAGTTTCGATCTTTTTATGCACTTGCTAAGGAGTTAAGTGTAGTTGAAGACACATTCACAAGAAGATTTCGAGGGTTTTTAAATGATGGTTTTCATAAAAAAAAGGGAAGAATGTGAACTAGTTAGAAGTAGTAGCCATGGCCTATCTTTGTGCTAATAGGAAAGACCTTCAAATTTTTGTGCAAGTTACTTAACATCTTGTCTTTTCTATTGCACATTGTTTAAAATTTGTTTTAATTGATTGAATATTTTTTATTGCAGGTTGGGAAAAACTATGGTGGCTACATTGGAAATTCCATTATACATGACCATGACCTACTAGCTGTTATGTTAGGATTATGATTCCCTGCATCCTAGTTTTCCCTCTCTTGCACTCATTCGTACTTGTTCTCTTCAGTCTCTCTTGTCTTCTTACTTATGTCTTGTATTATGTTTTGGTTAATCCTCTTTTGTTTGTGCTTTGATTTTTATTTCTTGTTGTATTGTATCTTTTATTTTTGTTCCATCAGTAAGAACGTGGATGGAGATGCTTTCTTGGCCCAAGCGGGAATGTGGAAAAATAGAAAAGGACTGTGTAGCACTGTAACATTTGTCTAACTCTTTGTCCTTATTCCTTGCATGGATTACATATTTTGGTCAATGATGTTCCAACGAAAATACAATCCTTGCATTAAGAAAACCTTATGTTGAACCATGACGTCCATGTCTATTACAGAGACATCATGCCTGCACTCGATTTTTTATGTTTTGATGTATCAAGTTGATCCAATTAAGTAGAGAAGGACAAAGGGAAAATCTAGATGAGAAACGCAATATCATAGGTCTTATATATGCTTCTCTGGAGGGACAACCTATCATGCTCTCAACAAGTAGCGATCCTTCATCTGCACTTGAAATAAATAAGTGTCGATGCATAGTCCTATATAAATAATAAATAAAGGTGAAAGAAGAGAAATTCTTCTTACACAGAGAAGTGAAGCAAGCAACTTCACTTGGGTACAATCTGCACTTGTTGATAGCGGAGTAATGTTGTGTCACTAAAGTGACTCTATCGGGCTATTTTCCAGGCTTTCTGGTAGTGAGGCAACACCAGAGATGAAAAAATATACTTTTAAAATCTAAATCTCACGAGCTTCATTACTGTATCCTAATTCAAAACATTGTGTGATTTCTGATCTTCTAACGTGTTTAGCCAAGTAAAGGAATGAAGGGGAATATGTTTATGCATGAGGTAAGTGGGGAAGCCATGGTAATCTCAATGTTGAATCAAGACTTCCTGAAGATCTAGACCGTACACGAAAAATTGACCAAGATGGAGAAGCTGGATTTCTACCAATGTGTTTCCAAGTGTTGTCACTGCAACAAACATCCTACAAAATCTTGTGTACACTTGAATTTTAGAGCCTACTATGGATCTTGCGATCATTCGTTCCAGAGTCACTTCTTGGTAGGCTAATTCTTTTGAGATTCTTGCTTGGATCAGAAGTGTCGAAGTCACTTTCTCACATATGCTCAGTCCACAAAAGTTTCATAAGCAGATCCTTCAAAAAAAAATTGGAAAATCATAGCATGTTCCATCAATATTGTTCCTATATGATGTCTAATCCATGTCGGCAGTCAGTGTGCACTGATGTTGGATTTTTGGGGCTTGACCCAAGTTTGGCATTAATTAGACAAACAAATCCATATACTACTAGCCCTTTCGGCAATAATCTGCGGAGTGCAGACTGAGGTCTCACCTGAAGTAGTATGAGGGGGGTGCTAGAACCAAGTTTCCACACCTTGGAGATGTCTGAGAGGTTGATTTGGTCCAACAATTAATCCCTTCACATAGGCTACTTCACACACTTCCTTGTCCCTCGCGCGTTGATATACTTGCCTTCACGCAACCCTAACCAGGGGCTATGGGGCTTCCGCATTACTAGAGTAGTGCTATGCATTATTTCCCTAAGTCACGCCTGAGATCTTACCTATCTTCCTACACTAGTTACTTATCTTTGCGTAAATGTATGTCTTACATTATATTTATTTATACAACATATTCATATGAGTTCGTGTAGCAAATAAATAGTACACTAGCAATTTATACCCAATAATACATTAAATAGGAAAAGATACAGAGAAATATGATAAACTTCTCTTTATTAATTCTTCCAATGGTTACAGACTCGACCTACCTTGCGCACTCAGTTGCAGGGGTCCGCGCACTCAGTTGCAGACTACTATGCCTCTATGCACTTAGCTTCGGACTACTAGTCCTCTGCGCACTTAGATGTCGAGCCTTCTCCTACTCTATGACCCAAAGACACACTTTACACTTTGACTCAATCTCTTAGACTCATCATGCTTCTATTTTATTCATTAATTCCCTATCTTGTACACTTAGACCCTTGCTCTATTTATATAATCCCATGGTCCATGGACCATGGGTGGATCTTTCAAGCCAGCATTACATTACAAAAAAAAGGGTGGACAACCCTGTGACTCTATTATGACTTCATGCTCTGCGCCCACAAATCATTGAGTCTTTACAGTGGACTTGTTCAAAACTTGGGCTTTAAGCCCAAAAACATGCCTTGGGGAGGATTCCACACCCAACAGGCCCCCAAGACAAACATCGTGACTCACCCTCGAGTCACTTTGTTGGTGCGGAGATCTTTGCACAGAGTCCCTCCAACTCTTCTCCAACAACCGCAGGGTTGACAACGCATTGGGTGGCTGATTGTTGGATCTCCTCTACACATTGTTCTGAGACTGCGGTGTCAGAACTGCTTCCCTGGACCTCTTCCTGTGTCCCCAATATTTGTGTGAGTTTACCTTCAATTGTTACAGTAATGGTGAAGGCCTCTTCAATTCAAGGTTGAACGCACATTTTTAGAACTGCTTCTTGGTGTCATGCCACATGCACTTTCTCTTTCAGTGCTTTGGACTATTGCATTCGCACAAGCCTCTAAGTGAGGGCCACCATCTAAGTGATCCCTTTAACACTATTGTATTGCTTCTAGAGCTCATGTGCCTTTGTCTCTAAGCGATGGATGTTCGGGTCATCCTGTAGATTCGTGAGGACCTCAAATGACTCCTCCAACATTATGGTGCAGTCCCTTACTACACTGTCGATCTCTTCCATCCCTGATGCAATAGCATTGGCGTGTTGTTCTCTTACCTCCAGAGGGATGGATGGCTACACCTTCAACCGCAGCTCCGCTATCTGAAGGATTAGCTCCAGCTGAACCTTAGTCATTTCTTCTTGCGCCTCACACACCCCTGCTGCTAGCTTGTGGATGTGCATAGCTACTAGTGTGTCTGTTGGGATGGTCAGCTTAGGGACCCTTTGACAGGCTTCTTCCAGTACATGTACCAGCTACCAATTCTGTGACACCACTTCATTGTGCTACAATCTCAACTGCTCCATGTTGATATTTTACTTGCTTAATACTTGTAGTGTGCATCTCTCCCTAGCCCACAGTTCTGTATTAATCCCATCCTACAGAATGTATAGTGTCTCCCGCGGGAGTGTAGCCATGTTGATATTGATACCTTTCAGTGCACTAATCATAGGCCTGTCGGCCTCAATTGTTGTCACCAGTGCCCCTTCTGGTAACACTATTATATTTTTTGGCTGAGTGCACGACACCTACTCCACTTCAGTTGTCCCTACTGTGAGGTTGGTCGAAAAGGTACCAGCCTCAGGAGTGCGCGCCTGCAACTCTTGCAACTGTGTCCTAAGGGCTCCCAACACAATCTGGTTCTCTTGCACAAAGTTCTGGAGGGCCTCAGAGGTGACATCATGCACCATCTCACTGATTTCATGCAAATCACCCTCAGTAAGGGTGATTGGGTCAATAGACAACTTTGATTCTTTGACCTTCTTGCTTGGCGCCATCTGCTTGCTTGGGCGCTGGTGCTTTAGTTGTGTTCACACTATTTGTGGGTCTGCATCGCCATCCTCTTTCTCTACTTCCTGCCCATGTGAAGGTGACTTTTTGCCCTCCCGCGCCTTCTCAGCTACGTCCTGTGTTGTTGTTGCTACTGCTGCTATGGTTGTTTTTTATTCTACTACTGTCTATGTAGCGTCACATGACTCCTGCACTTTTGTTTCTGCTGCTTCTTGCCTTATTTTCTCTACCAACTACGCCATGCACAGTTTGGCCTTCTCTTTCTTCTTTTGTTCCATAGATTTCTCAATTGACGCGATGTTTGGGGTGGGCTACTCTGGTAGCGATGTCTCCTGTACATCAAAAATTACGTCATCTATGGCTACAAAGGGTAGCTCTCTCCATTTCTTGACCGAGTCCTTGCGCACTCTGATATATATGTTGTGGAGGTCTACTTTAAATTCTCCCAAACTTTGCAGGCTATTGTAAATAATGGGTGATAACCGTGACTTGCAGTTAATCCCCATTCTAAGGTTCATTTCCATGAACATCCAGAATATCTTACTTTCGCAGATTCAGTTTGCGTCTTTTCTGGCCCAAAGTGAAGCATACTTCGCGGCCTTCGATAGATCCCTATCAATTGTGGGGAACTGACTGTCCTCTGGAAATTCTCCTACCACAAGCACTATGGGCAGCAGAAGCCATGCAAAGTGGAACGTTTTTCCTTATTCCTAAACCTTGCAGCAATTTTCCAGGAACTCCTTGCAAAGGAGCTTAGAAAAATTAAATTGTACCCCCCTTCGTGCACTACTCAATAAGTGCTACGACCGGCACGGGTACCTCATTCGTGTGGCACTTGCACATAACTTTACTCACCAATATCTGGGTTGCCACTTTAACTACTTTGTTGTTGATGCTGGATATGGCGTAGCCTCTTTTCTTCTTCTCTAATTTATATTTCTTCTTGATGGCCTCCGCGATGGCCAAGTCACTACTCTTCCCCTTCGAGATGTCTACGGGGTCATCTCCTTTGCATGGGAGTAGGGTAATGCGGTGAATTAAGTGGTCCATGATGGGGATGGGCTCCTCTAGCCACAAACACTCACTATGCAGTAGGCATAGCAACTGCTTGATGATGAAAATTGTTATTAGGGTGTGCTGGAAATGCGGTACCTAGAGCAAGTTTAGTAACCCTGCCTTTTCCACTCTGTGTAACCACTTTTTTGGCTCCAATTCAGTAACCCCCACCATGGTGTTCTACTTAGGCTTCATGAGCTACACAGTCTCTAGGTGAGGTAACTTCTCATGGTCAACAAGATCCCAAACTTCAAATTTCAAGCTAGGCACCCATCCCAGGTGCATGCCCTCAAAAAATATGTCGTTCGGGAGGAGCGGGGTTTGGAGAGATATCTTACTCTCGTTGAGATCCTTAGGCACATTTTCCTTCCCCTTCTATGGGGGGATATAGGTAGACAACTTTGTTGGAGGGTGCACAGGCTTAATTTCTTCCTCCATGCCTTTTTCCTCATCTTCTTTGATGATAAGGTCCTCTAGCTCTTCCTCCTCCTCGTCGTTTTCCAAGTTAACGACTTTCCCTTTCTCCTCCATCTTTAGCTTGGTGCGTAGCCTGTATCGTGGGGACACACGTATGAGAGCCATCAACTATTTGTCTTTCTTTGGCCTTGGTTTGCATGGTGATTTAAGGATTTCTGCCACAATCCCGGTGCCTTGAGGGGCATCCCCCATAGTTAGGGCCTACACGGCCTCTTCGGCAGTCATCTCTGCAATTTCCATAACTTCCTCAAATGTTGCCATCGTGTCTGACCAAAAATATACCACTTGTGTAATCAGGGGCTCAATCAATACTCTACATAGGTCAAATAGGGCTCTGCTCAAAATATTCAGGTTATACAACAGCTCAATTAAAAAATGACTAGGTGTTGTTTGTTGGGCAACCCTTTTTAATTTATAGCACCTTTTGAATTCGAATTTGACCATTCCCTCCAAATCTGGTTCATTAATTCTCCCTTGGCGGCAAATTTTCCCAAATCCTGCCCATAAATCACGTCTTAAATGTCTATCGCTTGCTCCATTTGGTTTCAAGTCGAGCATCACATCATGAATAGTGACTCCAACGGTCACTTTCCAGCCAACCCGCACGAGAACGCAACCCCCCTTGCACGATCTCAGACCTTGTGACACTTTACTCCTGCACGCAACTCCAACATCATGCAGCTCCCAGGCATAGCAGTTTATAGTCTAGCACCTCCTTTCAACTGCCAAGAGCTACGACTATACTTCCCATGGTTAGTCAGGTGGTCATGTCACCTGTATAGGGTTTCATCCGGTCATCCATCCATTTTCCTGGAAAATACCCACCTTTTAGTTTTACTGGCTACATAGCACACTCTATCATCAGCATCTTGGTGAGCACCAGTATTGCAGCAATAATGTTGCAACTCCTAGGGCTTCCTACTTTACTTTTATCAACCCGGTAGTTCGTAAAAAACTTGGAAACGACGGTGTTGTATGCACAAGTACTAGCTCTTACTGCAGGCTGTCATTTGGTCAGTTGGTGAAAGATCACTAGGAGCTCAATCCAACTTCTATGAGTTTTCAGAAGAAGCTTTTAACTATGATGAAAGAAAACTCTACAAAGACTATTCTACTTGTAGAAAGAGAAAGAAGACTGGAGTGTAAAGCAAACCCTAGCAAACCCTATTTCTTCCAACTAACCCTACTTTTGTAGAAAAAGAGATGAAAATAGATGAAATGAATGCCATTGACTACTGAAAAGGTAAATTACATCCATTCAAGCTATTCCTAGAAGAAAATGAGAAAAGAACATATTTTTGTGTTTTTATGTGTTTTATGTGAAATTGTTATGCATGTGATTTTTTTTGTTTGTGATTGTGGCACAGGGTTGGTGGCAATGGAGGGCGGATTTTGTTTTTCGAGAGGTGTAAGAAGGTGTGGAGGGGTCATAAGAAGCCTCTAGTAACCTTTTGAAGACTTACCCTGCAATTAGACTTCGAAAAATCACTCACAGGAAATTCTACAGGAGGTTGCATGGGATCTACAGGAGGATGCTGAGAGCTATTTTTAGAGGTTTCAAGAGTGGAAAAATGGTGGAAAAGGGTAGCTGAATACTAGAGGGATGTGTTGAGGTGTCTGGGGCTTAACAAGGAGGATCAGGAAAGAAATTGATGGTTGGATTTGTTCAAATGACGAGAGGAAATCTTATGGAAAAAGTGCAGAAATTAGGATAGATTCGTGAAGGACCGTGAATGACTTGTGAAACTTGTGAGAAATGAGATGATGTTGGCTACTTTATTGATGTATTGTGAGCTGAGGTGTGTTGTAAGAGATTTGCACATCTAACTACTGAAAGTGAGCAAGAAAAGGACTAGCTGCACCAAGAAAACAAAACCATATCTCTTGTTAACCTAATTTCTGACCTAGAAACATAAATTGCTGAACAATACCTTATGAATAGAAAAGCTTACAAAGAGATTTATTATAGAAATAGGAAATAATCTTGGCAAAATGAATCCTAAGCAACCCTTTAACTTTTCAAATCAAATCATCACACTAGAAATTGCATGGAAGAAACAAAACTGTGTTTTTGGTGGTAGCAATGGTGCCTTGACCTCAAATCATGGTCCAAGAAGGGAGAAAGGAGATCAGGGCCTGTTGTTGACCTTCTTGAATATTAGCCTATCACTTTATTAACCTACTTCATCAACTGAAACAGAAAGCAGCTATGCAAACCATCAAAAGCAACGTATTCTAAATAAGGTAAGATGAATCTATGTAACAAAAATTAACTCATGAACTAAAGCAAAAACATATAAGTACAAAGAAAGAGGTGTTGGTTAGATTGGGTTGGGCTCTAACCCAAGAGCTTCAGCCCTCTGAAATAAATCAGTGTTGGCTCAGAAAATATGTCATCTCCATTATCAAAGTAAAAGTCACATTACATAAATAGTTCACAAAAATAAGCTCGAAAATGAGTTGAACAAGAGCTGCACAAAAGTGCGAAAATTATACTAATAATTGGCTAACCTCCTAAGGCTCTAAGCCCCCCCTATTTATACAAATGGATTTCCCAAATAGCCCTCCTAAAATCAAGGGGCTCGGCTTCCCAGAGCTAGAGATAGACAACAATTCTTCTTGACTTGCTCAGCTACCCCTTGGATGCATTGATGTGGTTGTTTGTGCTCTGAGTTACTAATGGAGGATTCGAGGTAGGGAGTCATAAATGAAGGGGACACCCTCCTACAAATCCTCTCCCTTGTTTTCCTCAAATATTGGTTGTCAAATGCTCATTAATCCTTTGACTTTGTCCAAAATTGACCAAAAATCTGCATAAAGCACACGTTAGATTTCACATCATAATGACTAACCAAATTCACTCTATTAGCATAAACATAATAAAAACATGCAATAAAATAATGAGAATGGTGGATTAAGTTGAGTTAAGAGGCAAAATGAGCCCATATAATTACCCATTTCTAGGGCTCATCATCACCACCCTACTGAATGGGTTGCTCATCCTATAAGCAACTAGTCTACCTCCTCATCCTTGATGGCCCTGATGGCCCCCCTGACGTCCCATGCCTTTGATGTGAGATCCTCTTCCCTATAATGGAATCCTACCTTTCTATCTACCTCTTCCCACTGTTTTTGTTCTTCTTCTTATTTTACACCTTCCAATAGTCCTAGCAACAATGGAGGACTGAATTGAGGCCAATCCAATTGGCCTTCAAACTTTGCATAGAGTGCTTATATAGTGCCACTCTCCTCAAGGCTTCTCTCATCCTGTTTGGGGAGTGATACTCCTTGATCTCTAGGCTATGTGGCAATGTGTTCCACCTTCTTAGACAGGCATGAATGCAGTCATCTCCCAGCAATCTCTCCATGTCCTCAAAGTGTGCGATTTCATGAGCTTGCTCATTAGCATATTTAGGGGCACTTTCATGATCAGCTGCAAGTTGCTGGTGTGTGCTAATGAGAGCCATAGGGTATGATGGCTCTGCTCTAATAATCAGGGGCTCATTTTGTTCCTTCACCATTAATTGCTTGATTTTTGTGGCCCTTTTCTCCTCATGACTCATCAGAGATTCCATCGCCATCAGCTACAAGTCCCCTAACCCAGCATTGGGGTCCCATAGGTTCATATCAATAAGGGCCAGGTTATGTAAATAAAAATCTGCTAACTTTTCACTGTCCTCTACCGAACTGTGATCACATAGATCCAAGAACTACCTATAATCCTGAAAAGGCATGCTGCCCCTCTGTGCCAGCATCTTGATTTGAAATTGTAGCCATTGGGCTTTGAGGTAGACTGCATATGTTTTAGTTGGCTGCCTGCACTATAGTGCCTCCATAGCCCAGTTGGCCATGTAGACTAATTAGACTTCTCTTTCCTGTAGTTGTCTCCTTAAGATTCATATTTCATTTTCTACCTGGGGTTCCCTTTCTTGCAGCTATTTTCTCAACATTTCAGTTTCTACCGAGGTTCCGCTTTCTTGCAGTTGTTTTCTTAACATTTTGTTCTTTGCTTCCTAGTGAGATCTTCTGATGGCTTTTGTATGTCTTACCATACTCATTTCCTTGGCCATTTCTCTCAACTTGTTTTCCATGTGCCCAATGTCTTCCACCCCTTTGGACCTCGCGATCCTTATCCTTTCCTTTTCCAGTTCAAAGAAAAGGGAATAGCAAATTTCTATGGGATAATTTTTCCTCTGTCAAGAAGGTTATAATAAGAGCCTGAACTAGGTTGGGTTCATGTTCTAGTATCTTTGCTACCTCATCCTTCTTTTGTGTCTACTCTTTTTCCTTTTTCTCAAGTTTGTCAGTCTCATGTAGCTTTTTCAAGGTCTCCTGTAAAGCAATTTTCACCTCATATAGAAAGGTTTTAGAGTCCTGTAGTTTTATCCTTTCCTTCCAAGTGGAAGATCTAGGGCTTCCTTGTTCATAAGTAATGAGGGGTTTGGATGTATATTCCTCCTTTTTGGCAGTAGGAGAATCTTCAATAGTGATAGGCTCTTTTGAGGGTGGTTGTGGCTTCCCTATTTTTATTCTAGCGCTTTTCTGAGCTTTGAAATACATGGATGGTAGCCTTTTTCTCTTTGGTTTGGGCTCAACTTGGGTGCTGAGTGTAGTAAGAACAGCGGCTGCCTCCCTCTCCAGTGTTTCAAGAGACACTTCTGCCTTTGGCGCTTTCGTTTCTTCTTCTTTTGTCTTTTCTGTCTCTGCAGGTTTTGATTCTTCTATCCTTATTTTAATTTCTTCCTCTTCTTGTTTAGTTTCTTCCCTTTCTGCTGTAGTCTCTGTCTTCATTGATTTAGTCTTTTTCTTTTCTATTTTAATCGGTTTCTCTTCTGTCTTGGGTTTCCTCCTTTCTACTCTGGTATTTTCCTTCTCTGTTTTGGTCTTCTCCTCTTTTTTTATTTCCTCCTCATCTTCCCCTTTTTTCTTATTCTCCCTCACTTTTATATGGACTGAGGTCATATGTGAAGGCTTTCACATCATCTTCCCTTGTCATATTTCTAAAAATCTCCCAGGCTATGGGTATTGTGAAGGTGTGGAGGGCCTCTTCCACCAGCAGTTTAATCAGCTCATGGTGAGCCAATTGGCTTGGAACTCCTACCTTCAATTTACTGCTAGAATCTATTAGGGATTGGAGGAGAAAATAAGGAATACTGAGTTTTTGGGGTGCATAAAGATCCATGCCATATCTTAACTCATGCAAAAGTTTGAAATGGTACCCATAAACTATGTTGTACCTTCCTTCACAAGAGATGTACTTGATAATCTGATAGTGTTATAGACATTTTTGGGCACTGCAACCCCAATCATAAATGCCCATAAATTGAGGGCTCCTAAGTCCCTAAAAGTGTTGCTTCACTACCTAAAGGAACAAGGTCAGCTGATTACATCATCTCCCAGAAGTTCTCCACTAAAAACTGCTCAGAAATGGTCAAAACAGGACCATATTGAATACCCAGTGTAGAGGGTGCGATGTATATCACCTTCCGAGTGTAAAGGGTGTGATGCATACTGAATGGCCCCTCTGTAGGGTGTGATGGGCGAGAATGGACAAATGGCAGAGATATTTTGCGAGGTGGAAGATCATGGAATCTTCCAGAAGCTTCCCTTTTGACACTTGCCTCTCTGTTTTCGACTAGGGATGAGTAAGAGATCATCAGTCTCCAAGTGGAATCAAGAACTATCAGAGAGAGGGCACTAATCAAAACCACAGAAGATGAATCACCCCCCTACAATCATCTATATATGGATCCCTCATCACAGAGATCCAGAGGCTGGAATCTTGTATCTTGTAGAGAAGTGTTGTTGGTTTTCTGGTGTATATTCATAGTGTTGGGTGATCTATGCTTTACTTGAGGTGAAGAAGGGCTTTCTAGCTGGAGGATGATGTTGGGTCAGAACATATGGTTGTAATCCTCTTGCTACTTTTCATCTTAATAAAGCTATTCAATTTTTCCTCTATATTCTTGTATGTTTACTTATATATGTATTTATATGGTTAACACACATCTGGTCTTGTGTTATTTATGAATATAGATCTTTGTTCTTCAATAGTAGTATATTGTTTTGATTCCATAGGTGCTCTTTGAAGCTGGGCAGACGAAGAAGAAGCGACGAAGCTCTATCAGGAAAGAGAGGAATCAAACAAGGAAATCAAGCACAAGAGTAAGGTTGGTCCCCTTGGTTCCACTCTTATCTATTTTCATAAAGGAAAATGAAAGTAGACTTTACTTGTTTGTTTCTA
>APFE030507092.1:371612-411684 GCA_000404065.3 Pinus taeda
TGGACCCTGGAAGGATCTTGTACAGCGTCAAGGCAAAGGTTGTAAGGTTCTTTTCTTTTGAATTAATACAATCAAGCTCATTTTTCTCAACAAGTATCTTATGCTATTTGTTTCATGGACTCCTTGACTTTCATGTTAAATATGTTTTATAATTTTGGATATTCAGGTGCTATTTAATTGTTTTCCTTGTTTGTGCTTGAAGGTTTGCGACGAAGGAACTTACTTGGATCAAAGAAGAGAAGGCATCTCCGAAGTTGCGTTGGACATGAGGTAGGCCCTTAAACACACTTGTTTCCCATTACTTATAAAGTGCATTTAGAGAAAGATAGTGTTTGGTTGGTTTGTTTGTCATTAGGTCTTCATTAGATTCTAGGAAGGTCTGTATTGTCCGCAAGATCGAATGATTCCGCGTGACAAAATGGCGACTCCACTGGGGACTTGATTGTTTTCCTCGATTTTCTTTGACTTGAGAAACTTGCCTTTTTGTTTCTGTTTTTGGCTTATTGTGTGTGGCTTTGGGTAGATTTAGTTGAGTTAGCTTTGTTTTTTATTTTTCATTACTTTAGTTTAAGTCCGCATCATGTGCTTATATCACAGTGCGTACCAGTACGCACTTTGTTTTTGTGCACAGAGCGTACCCTCACCTGGGGGAGCTCTGCACCTGCGTACCCTGCTAAATTTTTGAAAATTTTGACTTTTGCTCTTTTAGTTAATTTTATTTTGTTTTTCTAGTAATTGTCCTCTGCCCATACCTGCATGTGACTGGTTGAAATTTTTCCTTGGATTGTTTCATTAGCATTATGGTTTTAGGTGAAATCCTAGAAGTTTTGCTTGTTGGGTTTGTTTTTCGATTTGGTTGTGTAGTGGCTCTGAGCTTAGAAGCTGTAGGGACTTCAGATCACTTAGTGTCTACCAGTCTTTGAGAGTCTGACCATGTTTGAAATCTCCCTTGTTGAGAAATCCTCTTTGATATTTCTCTTTACAAACTTTCGATAGACTTGTGATTTAAAGTTTGGATTTTCATTTTTAAAAAATGGAATCAAAATTGGTTGTTCTTGACTTATTTGTGATTATGAACAAATTAGTCCTTGGTTTGCTTGTGACCAAGTAAACATCCTCAAAAACACTTTTGTGAGCTTTTTACTTCAAATAGGGTTTTGTTAGTTTATAGATCTTAAGTTTGCTTCATTAAATAATTTTCTCAAAGATTGCTTTAGTTATAGTTTTTAATTGCTTTTAGAAAAATGAAAGGTCTCTTCTGAAGAAAAAGCTTGTTCTTAGTAGCATTTGAGTTTTCAAATGAAAAGAGAAATTCTTGTAGAAATAATTAGTTGGTTCGTTTTTGAGTGCATTGAAACGAATACTCTTCTTTTGATTTGATTGTTCAAGAAAGATTTGTGTTTTTAAAAGTATTTGCATCCTCCAACTCTTTCTTAACTAGAACTTCATTGAAGAGAAAAGATTAGTTAGTCATCTTAAGTGCATATTTATAGTGATTTTGTGTCGAGTCTTTACACAATAAGTTTCATCTCCATCACCTTTTGACTTAATCAAAAACCACTAAAAATCACACTTAATATAAAATAAATCTAGAAAATTTTTTGTTTCTAGGGCTCTGATACACCAATATAACTTAGGCTAGTATCTTGGAGTAGGGAGTAATTAACTCTCCAAGATAAGTAAAACAAACAAGTAGCTTTATCTTGCGGTAGGAGAAGTCCAATTGTTGCATTTATACTTTGGGAAAGCTCCTCTTAAAGGAGAAGCACGAGATCGTGTCCGAACCAGTGTGGGAATCAATCCTTCCTCATTGGGAAAGACGCCAGATATTGACGTATTACAAATGGTAAACCTCGAATTATTGTCAAGGAGCCTGGGGTCACTTGTTGGTAAACCTCGGTTTATTTCGAGGAGCCTTCAAGGGGATTGAGCTTGCTACTCTACCCTTGCGTGCGTATCGGATCGTAGACTGTTCCCCCAAGTGTATTTGTTTCTGTTGGTAACCTTAGTGTCCATATTCTCTAGGATTCTTCCTAAGGTGACGGTGGCGGGAAGATCCCACTGTACCTAGAGCAGACGTCGGCTAGACTCACTTCGATTTTCTATGGGGTTCTCTTCACTCGAGACGGTTAAGTGGAGGAACTTGGTCCAGTCTATTCATTAAGAAGGTTGCCGGGGTAACTATTCCAACCGCTATTTCTGTATCGAACTCTGCAACGTTGGATTTCATCACCAACTAGTGTTTTTGGTCTGGAAAGTTACTGTTTGTGTGTGTTTGATCTCTTAGATTCTTAGGCGTGTGCTTCAAATTTGTTTGGTTCTTTAGAGACTTTAGGTGATTTTCATTGAGATTTTACTTTTTTTGCACGTGAAGTAGTTAAAAGTTTTTAACTGTGGCTGAATTACCGAGACATTCCCGTAGACTTCGGGGTGAATCCCCTGAGTTTGTTAATGTGGCTGATTTACTAAGGACTTCTCGTAGACTTCGGGGTCAACCTCCTGAAGAAATACCAAGCTACATTGAAGGCTTGAGAGTTCTCGTATCTCCGAGTAGCGGTAGAAATCAATCACCTGAAGAAGGAGAACCTTCTTTGATAGAATATTCTGATTCTCAACCCGTAGTAATTTCAGAGGTTACTAGTAGCATTGCGTCTACTAGTGATATAGGTGAAGAACCTGACGTGTCTGAACCCGAATCTGAAGTTGCTCCTACTCCCGTATCAGAGTTTGTTTCTCCGAATCCTAGTGGTTCTAGTTCTCCTAGAGTAGAAACCGTAATTACCCAAGATCTTCCCACTGGTCTCATAGCGATCGAAGAACTTGCTATTGTGGATATCGAAGAAAGCTTCCCTTTTCCGGATAATCGACCTATTTTAGAGTTTAGGGAGCATGAATCGATTTTTTATAGTTCACCTAGGAGTACTGATTGGTACCATTCACTGACCAATCTTTTAGAAAATCCGGGACTCAGTTTTACACCACCTCACATTTTTTATCACCCTTCACCTAGAGGTCATTTTCCTGCATTGGATATGTCTAGTCTGTCATCCATGTATTCCCAATCTCTGGAAGCCTATTTATATGGCGGTCCTTCTGTTCCTGTTGGGTATCAGTCTGTTTTTGGTACTTTTTCAGGAGCGTCTCCTCGTCCTATCGAACAAAATTTGTTAACTGGAAGTAGTGGTCCTAAACAGTTTAGTGCAGAAGAAATTCTGATGATGTCAGGTCAATATCAAGGCAGTGAGTTACTGCTTGGGGGGCAACCTCAAGGTACTCAATATGCACCTGGGGGGCAACCTCAGGGTACTCAGTATCTGCCTGGGGGGCAGCCTCAAGGTACTCAATTTGCGCCTGGGGGCCAACCTCAAGGACAGTACATTCCTCAAGGTCAACCCCAGACTCAATATGTACCCCAAGGTCAACCTCAGTATCAGTATGTACCCCAAGTTCAACCTCAATATCAGTATGTTCCCCAAAATCAATATCCTTACGTACCTCAAGGTCAACCCCAGTATCAGTATGTGCCTCAGGGTTATCAACCCCAAGGTCAGTATCCACCTCAAGGTTACCAATCGCCTTCTGGTCAACCGTATTATCAATCTTACCCTCAACTCGGTTATGGTCCTCAGTATCCTCAAGGTCAATACCCCGGAACGAATTTGGTGTGGGATCCATCTCAAAATCAGCAGGTCTTGCAACCGAATGTGCAGTCGTCATCCCAACCTGGACAGGTCGCTGGTCCATCTCAGCAACCCGTCCAGTCTACGGCTCAAACTTCTGCACCTTCTGTAGTTTCTCAGGCTGGGCCTAGTACACCTTGTACTCCGCCTCAAACGTCTGCTGCGACTACTGCAACATCTTCTCCATCTACCCCACCTTCTTCTGGAGTATCAGCAGCTCCGGTTTCTACTGTTCCTGTATCTGCTCCTCAG
The DNA here is from genome assembly GCA_000404065.3 of Pinus taeda. NCBI lineage: Eukaryota > Viridiplantae > Streptophyta > Pinopsida > Pinales > Pinaceae > Pinus > Pinus taeda. The sequence goes on from APFE030507092.1 coordinate 375,545, forward strand.
ACCTCTTTACCTCAGTCTGGATCTACGGTCCAGACTTCGTTCCAGATGCCTGTAGGAAGTATGGTTGTTACTTCTCAACCTCAATTTTTTCAACCTCCGTACCAGGGACAGTATCAACCTCAATATGGTCCTGCTGCGCAGCAACCAACCTATCAGTATCAACCATACCCTGGGTATACATATCAACAATCTTTGCAACCCGAGTATGGTCCGGTTAATCCTGGTTTTCCAGGAGGTCAGAATATCCTGAATGCGATCCCCATTCCTAGTTATCCTGGATATCCTCCTCCTGGGGCTGGTTTGCAGACCCCAAGTTTCAGAGACCCTCATCGTCAGTTACCATTCATTGCAACTTTGGATTTACCTGACTTGACGTGCCTTACGAACGGTCCAATCAATTATCTTCCATGTTGGCCGCCAATGCCGCATAAGTTGCCCAGTGACATTCCAAAGTTCGAAGGTAAACCTGGAGAGGATCCGTCTAATCATGTGATGACTTATCACCTCTGGTGTGCATCCAACTCCATTTCTGATGAATTCTATTCATTTACGTTTTGTTTCAATGCACTCTAGTTGGTCTTGCGGCCAAATGGTATATCGAACTACCGTGAGCCACTTTTTATGATTTTAGTCAGTTAGCTACCTCGTTTTTAACTCATTTTCAGTTGCTAGTCAGATATGACAATGGCACGGAGTTATTAACCTCATTAAAGTAGTCGACGTCCACTCACATCTCCGATCATATCCATGAATGGAGACGTCGATGACGTTCAGTGAAGGTTTATATTCCGGATCAAATCTTAGCTGAGTGGTTTGTAAAATCATTGTTGCCTAAGATCACTGAAGATGTAGCTAAAGCCGGAGTAGTTACTGAAGAGAAAGTCATTGCTCAGGCCCAGTACCTTGACTTAGTTTACACTCAGTCGGATACTTTACACGAGAAGATCCCCAACCTACCTAGTCAAAATCAAATTGCTGCTGCTCCTTCGGGGTCTCATGCCGCTGATGGCATGATTGGCACGGTGAATACTAAAAGTAAGAAGAAATCTTCTAAGAATTCTTCTCTGATAATAACTTTGCCAGATTCCCCGACAGGAGAGTCTTTCCCGGAACTTTCCGCCGATATTCACATTGTAGAATCTTCTACAACCAAACCTAAAAATGGTGGTAAAAAGAAAGGGAAGAAGAAGAAGGATAAAGAGAAAAATCCAAAGGAGAAACCTGAAAAAGCGAAACCCTCTGAAGAAAAGCATAAACCTCGTTATCCGTGTCTCATTTGTGATGAAGACCATTATACGAGAGATTTCCCTCATCAGGCGGAGGTTGCAAAAATCGTCAAAGGTTCCCAAACTCCTACTGTCTTGAAGGATCCTTTTCCCACTCAAGATAGTAAGATGATCAGTTCATCCTCTAGTGCCAAGGAAGAACCCATCTTGATGATTTCTCATGTACGGATTGCGACTCGATCGCAAGATTATGGTAGTAAAATTCTTGTTGACGGAAAATAAGCAGAATCTTCTCAGTCCAATCCATCAACCTCAGCTCCCGGTTCCAATCCACTACAGATCGAGAAACCTAACCCAGACTTAGTAATCAAACCGCCCACTAAAGGTGTACTTCGGAGATCTGCATTCAATCCACATGCGAGAGCAGCTCAAAATTACAACATTGTTGAGGATTTAGCTGTTTCACCCTCAGCAATGTCAGCTTTGGAAGTGCTGCAATCATGTCCAACACAACGCAAATTACTTCTTTCGGCTATAGGAGTTGTTGACATTTAGGACCCGAACCTAATAATCTTTGATTTAGAAAATAGTGCACCGTGTCTCCCCCATCAAATGGTTGTCTAGATTCCAGTGATAGTCAAAAACAGACCTGTTCATAGGACTGTGATTGACGAGGGAGCTTCCACGTGCATTATGTTGATACAGTGTTGGAGATCGCTTGGTTCTCCTTCACTCAATCAATCCCCGACAATTCTTAAGGCCTTTGATGGCCGTGGGTTTCATCCGTTTGGCATTTTACAGGATCTACCTATAGGGGTTGAAGGCAAAACTGTTAATCTAGATGTGGAGGTGGTTGATGCCCCTCTAGATTACGACCTTCTTTTGGGTCGTAGTTGGTCTTACGCTATGACAGCTGTTGTCTCATTGGTCTTTCAGCTTATTAAGTTTCCTCATAATGGAAAGATTGTAACTATAGACCCATTCTCATACTTTTCATCTGACCCAGCCTCTGCTGAAAGTATTCAGCACGTTGGCAAAGCAATGATCCCTTATAGGGATGTTGGTGTAGGGTTAGTTAAAGATTCTGGTTTACTGGGCACTTTTTCGTTCCCTCCTATCAACGCATCGTCTTCTACTACAACAATTCATATGATTTCATCAGGAACCATCGTTAATGATGATCCTTGGATCATCCCTTCTGACACTGAGTTAGACTCATTTGGTACTCTTATGCCTTTGAGTCCGTATGAATTTGCATATCAAGTTGTGCAGTTGTTTTCCAACCCAATATCAACCCAAATTGACTTAATGAATGAAGTCCATGAAGACTCATTTTCAACATCAACCTCGGAACTAGAACCGTTTTCCGAATTTGTTCAATCAGATGAGCAAATTTGTGAAATCCTATGTGTTGATCAGTTACCATGGGAAGATCTACATCACAGGTCTTCGTTTTTACCCGAGAGCGATCGTTTTGAAAATGATTTTTCATCCATCTTTACAGCTGAATATGTTAAGGACGCTTAGAATCCAATGAAACATCCTGACTCTGAGTTAAATTTGGGAAATATTTCTAAAACTATTCCCCTTGACATTTCAGTTAAGCCTGGAATTATTGAAAACGTTCATATAGGTGCCTCTTGTACGGATGATGAAGTTAAAACATACAAGGCCCTATTTTAAGAATTCTGCGACGTGTTTGCCTGGTCCTATGAGGAAATTCTAGGAATCGATCCAGCAATTGTAATTCATGAAATTAAAACCTACCCTGATGCTAAACCCGTTCGGCAACGTTTGCGTTAGATTCACCCTCGAAAAGTTGTTGCGATTAAAGCAGAAGTTGAAAAACTGTTGAAATCAGGGTTCATTTATCCCATCTCGTTAATGGATTGGGTATCAAATATTGTTCCTGTGAACAAAAAGCAAGGGACAATAAGAATCTGTATCGACTATAGGGATATTAATCGAGCATGTCTGAAGGACAATTACCCTACACCCTATATCGATCAAATTATATATGATTGTGCTGGCAGTGAAATTTTCTCCTTTATGGATGGCTTTTCCGGCTACAATCAAATCAATATTCTCCCTGCCGATCAACCAAAAACAGCATTCATTTGTCCATGGGGAAAATTTTCTTATTGCAAATTACCTTTTGGTCTTAAGAACGCCGGCACAACTTTTCAAAGGGCTATGTCTTACGCATTTCATGATATAAAACACATTGTGCAACCTTATCTCGATGATTTGTCTGTTGATTCCTTACATCGAGCTGATCACCTTGTCCATTTACGAGCAATTTTCATGAGGTGTAGGCATTGTCGAATTCAGTTGAAGTGCGTGTTTTGCATTGAAATGGGTCGGTTACTGGGATTTGTGGTTTCGAAAGCCGGCATTCGTGTCGATCCTTCGAAGGTCGAAGCTATCATCAAATTGCCTCCTCCTTCGATTCTTTGCCAACTCCAAAGTTTGCAAGGGAAAGCAAACTTTTTACTTCGATTTATCCCTAACTATGTCGAGATTACCAAGGGTTTTACCCGGTTGTTGAAACAAAATGCTTCATTCTTTTGGGATGAGATAGCTCAGAAATATTTTGATGCGTTAAAACATGCGTTGACCCATGCACCGATGTTGCATCCTCCCAACTACAACCAAGACTACTACTTGTATCTCGCTGCCTCCTATTCCACCATTGGAATGGTGTTAGTTTAGGAAGATGAATTCGGTATGGAACATGTGATATATTACCTTAGTCGCACGTTGAATCCCACTGAGTTAAAATATTCACATGTGGATAAATTGGCCTTGGCAGCTGTTCAAGCTGTCCAAAGATTTCATCATTACAATTTGTTATGCAAGACTACAGTTATTTATGATTGCAACCCCATGATCTACATTTTGACCAAACAATTACTGGGGGGCAAGTACTCCAAATGGATTGTCATCTTGCAAGAGTTTGATTTGGAATTTGAAAAATCCAAGTCAAAGAAATCTCTAGTTTTCGCGGAACTTATGTGTGACTTTCCCTGTGTTGATTCCGACATAGTGGCAGAGGAGCCCATTGCAGACGAATCCTTGTTTCTGATCACCACTTTAGATCCATGGTATGGAGATATCATCACCTATCTCCAAACCCAAACCTTTCGGCCCGATCTTTCACGATCCGACCGTCGAAAAGTCCGATTCCAATCCCAGCAATACAAAATTATTGGAGATACTCTTTATCGCCTGGGGGCAGACTCTATTTTTCGACCTTGTCTCACTCATGAGGAAGCCGAGAGGGTCTTAAATGACTGTCACTCTGGAGCATGTGGCGGTCATATGTCTGGGTATGCCACTACCCAAAAGATATTGCGCGCTGGCTATTTCTGGCCGTCTTTGTTTAAAGACTCTATTACTACGGTCCGAAAATGCCACAATTGTCAAATTTTTGATCGAAAGATGCGCGCTCCACCTTCTCCTCTTCACCCTATAATTGCCGTTGGTCCTTTTTCAAAATGGGGTATCGATTATATTACATGTAACCCTCACTCGGCCGGGGGGCATGCATACATTATCCTTGTGGTAGATTATTTTACTAAGTGGGCCGAGGCGATGCCTACATTTGAGGCAGATGGCAAAACAGCTGCAATTTTCGTATTCAATCATATAATTGCTAGGTTTGGTGTTCCACAAGTGATTATTACTGACCATGGGCGTCATTTTCGAAACGTTATGATGACAGAACTTACAGACCAGCTTGGCTTGCACCATGACAGTTCAACTCCTTATTATCCACAACCTAATGGTCTGGTTGAAGCCATCAACAAAGTATTAGTCATCATGATCCGACGAATCATCGAGATTCATCGGTCGAACTGGCACAACATGTTATTCTCAGCGCTATGGGCATACCGAACCTCAGTCAAAACATCAACATGGTTCACTCCTTTCCAACTAGTTTATGGTTTGGAAGCCGTGCTACCTATTGAATGCGAAATCCCGTCATTGCGAATGGCCATCGAATTACTTCCAGCTACTTTCCGACGAGGAAAGACATTTATTATACTTAGCTCAGCTAGATGAGAATCGCCGCGATGCTGCATTAGCGATCGAATCTCATGCCAAACGTATTAAGGCTCAGTATGATCGAAATGTAACTCCTCGAAATTTTTCGGAAGGAGATTTAGTCCTCTTGTACGATCAAGCGAATGATAAATTGGGCGCTGGAAAATTCGTGCCTATGTGGCATGGTCCTTTTGTTCTCAAGCGAAAGCTAGTGAAAGGGGCATATGAGTTGGTAGACTTTGACGGGGTCTCTTTAGGTAAACCCATAAATGGTCTTTACCTGAAGAGATATTATGCTTAAATTGAGTGTGAAGATTTGTTAGTTAGGCTAGTTTTTCTTTTAGCTGGTGTGTTTTAGATTAAAGTGTGCTTAGCTTAGAGATGGAGTTTTCGTCGTTATTCCTACTTATCTTGGTTTTACGTTTGATGTCGCAGATGTCGACACCTCTTCAAACATTTATTGGTTACGATGATGGCGCTTGTCGTAGTACACGGAACATTTATTCTGCAACTTGGGTTATCTATTCGCCCTCTGACAAGTTAGTATCTATGCATGGTGTAAGCCTCGGTCAAACAACGAACAATATTGCAGAATATAGTGCAGTGGTGGAGTTATTATCTAAATCTATTTCATTCGGGATTCAGAGTTTGATAGTGAGGTTGGATTCTGAACTCGTTGTATTATAGTTTAATAGAGTATACGCCATTAGAAATCTAGTTTTATTAAGATTATTTTTGAGAGTGCGGCTCTTGGAACGTGAATTTGATTACATTGAATATCAGCATATTCCAAGATCTTTAAATACATTAGCAGATGCACTTGCTTCTCTAGTGCTAAGTAGACATGTGCGATAATCATACAGGTAAATTTAAAAACATTTCATAACAAGACAAGCCAGTAATAACGATATCATATATATATAGGAGTATGTAAAAAAATACATCGTCTTCGATCATAGGTTGCAAAACACCTTATGATCGGAAAAAATGATAAGTACAAAAAGCAAAATGTCACATGTGACTACATAAGCGATCATCCCATCACTGGTGATGATCTCGATATGAAACCACTGCACGAGCCACCTTACAAAAGAACCTCCTAAAAGGTCCTAGGACTCCAATCACATAGTGCTAAATCCAACGAGGAATATCATCTATGCTCATCTCAAGAATATCCCCTGTCAGGCGCTCTAGGTGACTCTCCAACTCAGCCAAGGTCTCTGTTGACTCGTCCTGTGGGGCTGGAGCTGGTGCAAGTGGTTGCCTTCTCTCGAAAGGCCGGAGAGCGGCTGGTCGCTGTGGACCCACATCTTCATTTCAAAACATTATTACTATCAATTTTGAGACGATATAAAAATAAATAAAAATTAACATTAGGGAAAGTTGAAAATGATTACCCGAGTCATCCCACTACTCTCCTGGAGGAAGAGCCATGTCTGGGTCACCACGGAAATCAATCCCAGTATATGGAAAGTCCTGGATAGAAAAGTCCTGATGTTCCAACCACTGGAACAACTCAGGTTTGAACCGGATGACCTCGGTCCCCTCATCAGGATGACGGGCCATACCTGCAACCCATCGCATCAGTCTAGGCTCTCGAGGATGCCCGGGTACAACTGTGAGGTGCTATGGGATGAGCATAGGAATCCACTCTAGGCCAAAGTTGACGACTGTAGCACCATAACCAAAAGTCTTTAGTCGCTCGTTCTTGGCCCTGGTCAATTGGCCCTTCACATTGGCCAACACAGCATCGCACCAGTTGAAAATGGTGCCTAGAAAGCAGTCGACTGCCATCCGCATCTAGGATCTGGTGGAAATGTGTAATGCGACAGCCCTGCAAAGTCGAGTGACAGTGAATGCAATTACTTTCAGTTCAGGAAGGGTTATGTATCTGATATCTATACCCTTGTCTCGAGACTGCCTGTTGTAGTACTCTAGTCGAAGGCTATCGACGGACTGGCCACCCGCCCTAGCCCCAAATAGGGTCAAATCAACGCCTCTCTTAGGCAAACCAGTCAAAAAATATATGTCCGTTGGCTCAATCTCGAGCTGGTGGCCACCAATCAAGAAGCACTGGTCCTGAACGTTCCACCTGTCAACCATCCACTGCAAAAAGTCCACCTGAGCCCTCATGCCAGGAATGGCCCAGTATTTGTACAACCCGCACGCCCTCAATGCATCAAGCGAAGGTTGATGATTTCATGCGGCCGCATTCACATCCTCGTGCTCGCGTTCTCTCCAATCCAGCATGATGTACTCCCTACATCAAGCCAAAAGAATATTTAGCATGCCAAAAAAGTTTTTTGTTGGTCCAATTTTGAGGATTCTTGGTTTGAAACCCTTGCGCCGGAGTACACACCCTGCCTTTAGACACAGTGCGTGGGACCTCACTTTGTCTAAAGGGAAGGTGCGAACCCCGACCTTTTTCCCAATGGAGAAAAAGTCGGGGTCCGCAGGTTAGCAGTGGTGGACCTGCGTACCCCGAGCGCGGGTTTTTTGCCCAGAAACCCTCCTAAAAAATCAAACAAATGACTAAAATGAAAAACTAAACGAATGAAAAACAAGAGGAGGATGATGTGGATTACCTGGTGAAGACGGCATCCGATTCCGACGGTTGGATTCTCCGCAATCCTCTTGGGAAGTTTTCAGAGCAAAAGCACTATTTCCTCTCCAAATCACAAATGGTAAAAATGAATTGTAAAACCCCCTTTTTATAAGTTTTTTGAGTAAATAAATTTCAAATTTGTTTATGTTTCACTTTAAAAGGGTATTATTTCGACATTTTTATCCCTTTCAGCAGGTATGAGTAATGTTTCGTGTTTTTTGTTGCCAAGATAATAGGATTATTCAGGAGAAATCGATCATTTTCAACCAGAGTCACCTTTTAAGCCCTTTTCTGACTCCTAAAACATGAAAAGATTGTCGAGTTTCTCTTTTAAACTCGTTAAAACAGAATTAAAAGACGGTCGATTTACAGCTCTTTTTCGACCGTAAAAATATAAAAAGATCGCCGGATTTTTGTCATTTCAAATTTGATATTGGTTATAAAACGACGTTTCCTTGGTCGCCTTTTTACTTCTTCGAATCAAAGACACTAATAACGAAAAGTAATCCTTGGTCGTAAAAGATCAAGCGGTTCTCTCAAGTATTATTTTATACTTTTTCGGGCTTGAGAGACACAAATTTACGAAAAAGTTAAACCTTGGAGTCTTCTTTAGTTTTTTCAGACTCTCTAAAAATGAAAAATGGCGAGTTTCTCCTATACTGGACTCGTTAAAATTCAACAGTAAAGGACCTGTTCCATTACAAACAGGAATGAACCACTCCTTCTTAGGGTTCGCATTTAAACTAAGTTGGGCTCACCTGAAGGGTGAGCTTATAATCAAGCATATGTTATCCTCCTCAAGCTTGTAAAAAATAAAGAGGTACTTGCCAGAAATGGTGGGGGAAAAGAGAGAAAAACAAGTCTGTTTGTCATACTTTATAACCACTCTTGAACACGACACTTTCATTCACCTGAGTTGGGAAATCCTTTACCTAACAGTTGATCGAACCATATTCTTTAGCCAGTTTCTAGGTATTAACTTTGGGTCAATCATCACCAAACCATCTGTCATGTCGTTATGTGTTCAAGAGCTTAGTGCAAATAAGCCATTCATCTGCAAAATGTCTGTCATCCATCTTAACCATCCTTGAGTCATTCCTTGCAACTAAATTTCTTCAACTTGATCTATGATTTCGTGTCGTGAGCTTTCCTACGACGGATCGCTTTCTATCGACTCCGACTCATTATCTAGAAAGATGATCTAGGAATCGTCAGTACCTTGGGATCTGCATGCCTCAATGGCAGGTTTCTCACCTTTGATGACAGTTTACATCATTGACTTTCAATCAAAGGATTCTGTGACATGTTCGACATCAACACTTCTTATCACATTTCATGGATTGTGCTGAGTACTTTGAGGGCCATTGTCATTATTGGTGGTTTCTCTCATGCTTGTTAATGGTTTACATCATTGACTGGTAATCAAGCGGTTTCTACCATGTTCGACTTCGACACATTCAATCGCATGGATAGAATCGTACTATATCGGGACGTAGAAATGAAGACCCTGGATCTAGTTTCCACCATCCAGGTTGCGAGGAATTTTGTATTGATTATATTATGGACTATTCATAAACAGATGGTTGCGTCCATATTGTGTCCACATGTGTCTGTACTTATGATGTGTTATGAGATCATTCCTATATCAGAGCAGTAGTTAGTCTTCTAGTCAGTTAGTTTTCTAGTCAGTTTTCAGACTCTTAGTCAGTTTTTATCTGAGCATGAGAATGCCTACCTCAGCGATGATATGATCTCATATATATATTTTGCATTGAATGTTTTTACAGGTTTCGACCGGGCTCTCCGCAAGATGATCCTCGAAATGATAAAGCACTTCACTCTTCCTATATGAAAAATGAAAAATCCTCATATACTACAGACTTCGCACTTTAGGGGGCAATATGTTACACAAAAATATCGTCACCTTGATTATTTTCAGTTGGTGTAGGCCTATCATCACCTATACCAGCTCCCTAAGCAAGTCTTAAACCTCAGCTCTTCAAAAAAAGCTTGAGAAAAGAGAGAAAGACATCAAAAAAGCAATATAACTCTGGTTCTGCACTTTCTCTTAGCTTTTCCTGCGGGCCCACACCTTTTGTTCAAGATATCTACGTACTTATACGCTCTATATGTAAAGGGGAGGGTGTGTACCCCTGTAAAAGTCAAAAGGCGCCATTTTTATCTTAAAAAACTCATCTTGGGTTGATTCTAGAGTTTTCTAGAATGATTTGTTACGTGGATTGTTCGCTCCAAGTGGTTCATGCATCCCATCATAGGAGGAACTAATCCGTTGTTGAGAGGAGCCATCCCTTTGAAGGAGGACTCTATCCCTTTGAAGGAGGATCTGGTAACTGATCTCCATTGCACTATAAATTGAGGCATTGGGTCAGTGGCCAGGGAGGTTAAAAGTTGAACTTTTGAGGGTAAATGCTAGTGAAATCAAGACTTCCTTTTTGAGCTTAAGAGGAGAGATCACATACCTTTTTGGCCCCATTAGGGATTGAGTGAAGCTTGTCAAAGTAGAGGAGACTTCTTGTTGGACCCTGGAAGGAGCTTGTACAACGTCAAGGCAAAGGTTGTAAGGTTCTTTTCTTTTGAATTAATACAATGAAGCTCATTTTTCTCAACAAGTATCTTATGCTATTTGTTTCATGGACTCCTTGACTGTCATATTAAATATGTTTTATAATATTGGATATTCAGGTGCTATTTAATTGTTTGCCTTGTTTGTGCTTGCAGGTTTGCTATAAAGGAACTTACTTGGATCAAAGAAGCGAAGGCATCTCCAAACTTGCGTTGGACATGAGGTAGGCCCTTAAACACACTTGTTTCCCATTAATTATAAAGCGCATTTAGAGAAAGATAGTGTTTGGTTGGTTTGTTTGTCATTAGGTCTTCATTAGATTCTAGGAAGGTCTGTCTTGTCCGCAAGATCGACTGATTCCGCGTGACATCTACTATTATTCCCTTGGGTTTTTAGTATTAATACTTCTGGTTTATTAGTCCCTTAGGTTTATAATGTCAATCCCTTTGGTTTATTAATCTAAGGGTTCCCATTCCTACAGAATAATATTATTCATAGGGTTTCCAAGGTCCAAATTGACATTGTGATAAAGATTGTGTCAAGATGACAATTAATAATGGTCAAACATGGTCGCCCATTGTCCTACTTCACATTGTGACAACTATTGTTCCAATATAAAAATCAACCATGGTAAACCATGTTCAACCATGTTTATTTTAGGGTTTATAATATTTATATTTTGTTTTATGTACCTTAAGTTTATAATATTTATCCCTTGGATTTAATATTATTCCCTTGGGTTTATAATCCCTTGGATTTTTCGTATTAATACTTTTGGTTTATTAGTCCCTTGGATTTATAATGTCAATCCATTTGGTTTATTAACTTAAGGGTTCTTATTTCTAGTATATAATATTGTTCATAGGTTTTCCATGCTCAAATGACACATTGTCACAAATATTGTGTCAATATGGTAATAAATAATGGTCAAACATTGTCGCCCACCATCCTAGGTCACATTGTCACAAGAATTGTCTCAATATGAAAATCAACCATGGTAAACCATATTTAAAAACATTTATTTTAGGGTCTATTATACTTGTCTTGGGGTTATATTCCTTGGGTTTAAAATATTTATCTCTTGTGTTTAATATTATTTGCTTGGGCTTTTAGTGTTAATCTTTTTGGTTTATTAGTCCCTTGGGTTTATTAACCTAAGGGTTCTTACTCCAAGGATATAATATTAATCATAGGGTTTCCGTGGTTCAGCGCCACATTGTGATAAATAGTGTGTCGATATGGTAATCAATAAGGGTAAAACATGGTCACCCATCGTCATACGTCGCATTTTGATAAGGATTGTCTCAATATGAAAATAAACCATGGTGAACCATGCTTATTTTATGGTTTATAATATTTTCTTGGTGTTTATATACTTTGGGTTTATAATATTTATCCCTTGGGTCTACTATTATTCCCTTGGTTATATTTTACTAAGGGTTCTTATTCCTAGGATAAAATATATTAATCATAGGGTTTTCATGGTCCAACGTCGCATTATGACAAAGATAGTGTCGATATGGCAATCAATAATTGTCAAACATGGGCGCCCATCATCATATGTCGCATTATGACAAGGATTGTCTCAATATGAAAATAGACCAAGGTAAACCATGGTCAAAGATGTTTATTTTATGGTTCATAATATTTATATTGGGGTTTATATACCTTGGGTTTATCCCATTTATCCCTTCGCTCTACTATTATTCCCTTGGGTTTTAAGTATTAATGTTTCTGGTTTATTAGTCCCTTAGGTTTATAATGTCAATCCCTTTTGTTTATTAATATAAGGGTTCTTATTTCTAGCAAATAATATTATTCATAGGGTTTCCACGGTTCAAAGTCACATTGTGACAAAGATTCTATCAAGGTGACAATCAATAATGGTCAAACATGGTCACCCATTTTCCTAGTTCACATTGTGACAATGATTGTCCCAATATTAAAATCAACCATGGTAAAAGATGTTTATTTTTGGGTTTATAATATGTATCTTTGGGTTTATATACCTTAAGTTTATAATATCTATCCCTTGGGTTTAATATTATTCCTTTGTGTTTATAATCCCTTTGTTTTTTCATATCAATGCTTTTGGTTTATTAGTCTCTTTGATACATAATATCACTCCCTTTAGTTTATTAACTTAAGGGTTCTTTTTTCAATGGTATACTAATATTCATAGGTTTTCCATGGTCAAATGGCACATTGTCGCAAAGATTGTGTCAATATGGTAATTAGTAATGGTCAAATATCGTCTCCCATAATCTTAGGTCGCATTGTGACAAGGATTGTCTCAATATGAAAATCAACCATCGTAAACCATGGTTAACAATGTGTATTTTAGTGTTTATTATATTTATCTTGGGGTTTATATTCCTTGGGTTTCAAATATTTATCTCTTGTGTTTAATATTATTCTCTTGCATTTTTATTGTTAATCGTTTTGGTTAATTAGTCCCTTGGGTTTATTAGTGTAAAGGTTCTTATTCCTAGGATATAATATTTATCATAGGGTTTCCATGGTCCAACGTTGCATTCTGATAAATATTGTGTCGATATGGTAATCAATAGTGGTAAAACATGGCCACCTATCGTCATACGTCACATTGTGATAAGGATTCTCTCAATATGAAAATAAACCATGGTCAACCATGTTTTTTTTATGGTTTATAATATTTATCTTGGGTTTTATATACTTTAAGTTTATAATATTTATCCCTTGGGTCTACTACTATTCCCTTGGGTTTATAATCCCTTGAGTTTTGAGTATTAATCCTTTTAGTCTATTAGTCCCTTATATTTTAATATCAATCCCCTTGGGTTTATTAACTTAAGGGTTCTTATTCCTATGATATAATATTATTCACATGTTTTCTATGGTCAAATTTCACATTGTGAGAAATATTGTGTCGATATGGTAATCAATAATTGTCAAACATCGTCGCCCATCATCCTACATCACATTGTGACAAGGATTGTCTCAATATGAAAATCAATGATGGTAAGCCATGGTCAACCATGTTTATTTTAGGGTTTATTATATCTATCTTGGGGTTTATACTTCTTTGGTTTAAAATATTTATCTCTTGTTTTCAATATTATTCCCTTGGGTTTATAGTCCCTTCGGTTTTAGTATTTATCCTTTCGGTTTATTAGTCACTTGTATTTATTAATCTAAGGGTTCTTATTCATAGTATATAATATTAATCATAAGGTTTCCATGGTCCAACATCAAATTGTGACAAAGATTGTGTCGATATGGTAATCAATAATGGTCAAGCATGGTCGCTCATCATCATATGTCAGATTGTGACAAGGATTGTCTCAATATGAAAATAAACCATGCTAAGCCGTGGTCAACCATGATTATTTTATGGTTTATAATATTTAAGTTGGGGTTTATATACCTTGGTTTTATAATATTTATCCCTTAGGTTTACTATTATTCCCTTGGGTTTTAAGTATTAATTCTTTTGGTTTACTAGAACCTTGGGTTTATACTGTCAACCTCTTTCCTTTCTTAATATAAGGGTTCTTATTTGTAGAGTATAATATTATTCATAGGTTTCCATGGTCCAATGTCACATTGCAACAAAGACTATGTTGATATGACAATCAATCAGGGTCAAACATAGTCACCCATTGTCCTACCTAAAATTGTGAAAATGATTGTCCCAATATGAAAATCAACCATGGTAAACCATGGTCATCATGTTTATTTTAGGGTTTATAATATTTATCTTGGGGTTTATATAATTTATGTGTATAATATTTATCGCTTGGGTTTAATATTATTCCCTTGGGTTTATAATCCCTTAGGTTTTTAGTATTAATCCTTTTGGTTTATTATTCCCTTGAATTTATAATTTCCATCCCTTGCATTTATTAACTTAATGTTTCTTATTCCTAGGGTATAATTATTGTTCATAGGGTTTCCATAGTCAAAGATTGCATTATGTCAACGATTGTGCTGATATGGAAATCAATAATGGTCAAACATGGTCACCCATCATCCCATGTCGCATGGTGACACAAATTGTTACAATATGAAAATCAAACATGGTAAACTATGGACAACCATGTTTAGTTTTACGTTTATAGTATTTATATTATGGATCATATACCTTGGATTTATAATATTTATGCCTTAGTTTTTCTATTATTCTCATGGGTCTATAATCGCTTGGGTTTTAATTATTCATCCTTTTGGTTTATTAGTCCCTTAGAGTTTATAATCCCTTATTTTTTTAGTATTAATCCCTTTGGTTTATTACTCCCGTGGGTTTATAATATCAATCCCTTTGTTTTATTAACATAAGGTTTCTTAATCCTAGGGTTTAATATTATTCATAGGGTTTATAATATTAATCCTTGGGTTCAATATAAATCCCCTTGGGTTATAAGCATGGAAAACCATCGTCCAACATCACATTGTGACAAATACTTTCTCAATATGAAAATCAACCATGGTCCAATGTTGCATTGTGACAAATTTTGTACATATGAAAATCAATCATGGTCAACCATGGTGCAATGTTGCATTATCATGGTGATTGTCTCAATATCAGATTCAACCATGGTCAACCATGATAATTCTAGGATTTACAATATTTATCTTATGGTTTATATATCTTGGGTTTATAATATAACCCCTCCTAAGAGGTCACATGTTCAAAATCAGAGGGGTTAGAGTATGTATGTCTTAGTAGTCAAAACAGACAAGGGGATCTCATACATCATTTTGGCAATATAGAATTAAATAATAAAATAAATAAAAATATATGATATTATTTTATTGTTATATTTTTAAATAATAATAATAATATTGGTTTTATGATAATAACATTTCTATTTAAATTAGTTTTTGAGTTTTTCAACTAATTTAATTGGTAATGGTTTTGTAATTTCTTTTAGAAATAACCTACTAAGGTAATATCGTGTACAATTTATTAATGGATTACGACCAATGTGTTGTTGCCATACACAATACTAGAGCTCAATTGCCATACTATGTTGTTAAAAGTACCTAATTTAAGAAATGATTATGTCTTATGCTTATGGTGTTTAAATGATATCACACACTAATTCCAACAAAGGTTAAGTGTTCAAGCCCTCAACTTGCAACCATAAAATGCTCAACAAAGACCTCCATTTCTAATCAAAGCAATGCAAGTCTACCATAGTTTTAAGTTTTGATACTTAATGGGTTCTTGACTTGCCATTGACAATATACTTATTGTAGCCATGATAGCATGGTAAATTCTAAAAGCATGAATGTAGAATTTCTTGTCTATGGTAGTACGTTGCCATAGGCAAACACGTGGTTTTTTTATAGTTCATGAATAGTAAAATATTAACTCAGTAGATGGATA
Source organism: Pinus taeda (assembly GCA_000404065.3). Lineage (NCBI taxonomy): Eukaryota > Viridiplantae > Streptophyta > Pinopsida > Pinales > Pinaceae > Pinus > Pinus taeda. The sequence continues at coordinate 391,378 of APFE030507092.1, forward strand.
AATTAGGTATTAAGTATGTAGTGTTTGATTTCTCATCAGGGTCGGGACATTGTTCCTTTTATTTAGATAGATTATGATATTCCAGGAACTGATTGAGGCTAATGAGAGGGGTAGACCACACATTAGGCTTTGGTCCATGCACTACAATATTGTCCCAACCATATTTTACCTTTTTATCATTTTCTTACATTGTCATTATATATGATTTTAACTTTATTTTAGTTGCATCAACCTCCTAAGGGCAAAGTTTCCAGGCCCTTGTTCAAATATGAGGATAAATGGGAGCCAATATCGATGACAGATAACAGTCAACCTAAAGAATGGAAGTGGATAATAAGGGATAAGTAGAAAATAACAGTATGGATTATCATGGATATACAATGTCAATCATTGCCTCCTATTATTTCCCCTCCTTAGCAATACGAAGAAAGGCCTCAAGGAAGGTCACATTTGACTAAGGGAAATGGATGACCATCAAGGTGAAGTGTGGGAACCAGAATACAATCAAGGGTGGTAAATCATCGAAATCAATTAGCGATTTATACTATAATACCCTTAATCTTAGATGAAAGAACATGATTATAGAAAAGGTTAAAGTGCCTTATCATAAATGACACACCTTCCTTCAAGAAGTAAGCTAGATGTCAAAAGCATTAACCAGTAGATGGTTGGAGGTATCTGAGATAGTTATCTATGGATCATCAAAAGTTTGTTGGTAAGTTGAAAAAATATGAGAAAACTTTTCTCCTATAGGTCACCCACTTGGGTGGGTAACAATTATGCATGTGATTTTGTTATAATATACTCCAAAATGTTGCCTCGCAGCCACATTTTTTTGTACTTAATGCCACTACAATAGTGGTGGGCAATTTAATCTTATGGCTCCAACAAAGAAAATCAATCAAATGGAATTGAAGGGGCGCAAATTCACACAATGTTGAGATTAACATATTTCATTTAGGGAAGAGAATGAGTAAAAGGCCTTAGGAGTGAACCTATATATCCATGGGGAAGGGCTCCATTCACTCCAAGCAAAGGATTAGTGATGAATATTATGGTCCTAGAGATGAGACAATTGCTCATATTAGAGGAGCCTTCTTTAAATCTAAAGAGACTTGATGACAATGTGTTGGCCTCCTAGATTTTAATGGACCTTCCATCCATTGAAAACCATGAATAGATAGCCTCCATCCCCATTTGCCTCATATTTTTTAGGTCCACAACTTAATCTTCCTATGTGTAGGTCTCAAAATATTGATAAAATTATTTCATAAACATTGTTTTAAGAATCATCTAGCTCGGAGCCGACTCGGCCGAGTTGGTTTGAGTCAAAGCCTCACCGGGTCAACTCGAGCATCAAACCGGTTCAGCCGGCTGGGTTATTACTGAACTGGTAGAGTTCTCTCAGCCGGCTCGGAACTAACTTGGCTGAGTTGGTCCGAGTCAAGGCCTCACCGGGTCAACTCAGCCATCGAACTGGTTCAGCTGGCTCAGTGATAGCAGACCGAAAACTCAAAAATAACGATTTTTATTTTTGCTTTTTGAGGACCCCAACTAGATTTGTAATTTGTCTATAGGTTATTTGTGGTCCATTCCCCTCTCCTAAACCCTGTAAAACCCACCGAACCCCTCTCATTTCCTCACAACCATCTCATTGCATTTGAGCGAGAGTTTGTGAGGAGTTGTCAAGTTTGTTTTTGGAGCAGCAATGAAGAGTCTTGGGCAAGCATGGTAGCAGAAGTGAGGAGCTTCTTGGGCAAACATTTAGAGTAGTATTGAGGAGTTGGTTTGTTGGAGCAACCTTGAGGAGGAAGTTTGTGCCTAGAGGTATTTTTCTCACTTGTAAAACTCTGTTTTTGCTTATTAACTTTTATGTGCAAATCTGGAAATTGAAAATAGTGTTTTTTGTGAAAGAAATGAACATTGAAGCAATGCTATTTTTTGTTTTCATTTTTAGATTTTTTGCTTTCATTTACAAGTCAAAAAATGGCACCTAGAGTGAGAGATGTTGTTTGGGCATACATTGAAATGGTTGATAGTCAAATACATTACAAATTTTGCCATAAAAAATAAGGAAGGTCCTGGGAGCATTAATAGGTTGAAACAACACTTGGTGGGGATTAGAGGCCAAATTACTCCATGTGAATCAGATGAAATTTGGGAGCTTAGGAAGGAATTGTTAGCCAACTTTGAGAAGTTTAAAGAAGAAAAGGCTAGGCAAAAGGAGTTAGAGGCTGAAATTGGGAGGAAGAGGAATATATAAAAAATGTTGGCTGCCAACCGCCATTTTGATTTTGAGGGTTCTTCCTCTATCATTTGTATTGATGCATCCAAAAAATTTCAATATATTCCTCCCTCTTTGGAGTCTTTTCAGGAAAATGGTAAGAGTAAAATAAAAAACAAGAGTGGTATGAATATCAAAAGTTATTTCACTATCACACCCTCCTCTCCATCAGATGTACATGGTCCTCAACCTAGTAGAACATTGCAACCCACTTTAAATGACCATTGGAAGAAAGAATTGAGGGAGAATGTTTATGATTACATATGTAGATGGTGGTATGATGTTGATATCTCGTTCAATGCTTCAGATTCACCATATTATGAGTCTTTGTTTGATGCCATACATGCTACTGGAAAAAGCTTCAAAGGCCCTACTATGCATGAGATAAGGGGGTATCATTTACAAAAGGAAATTGCCTCCAATAATGAGTATTTGAAAGATTTCAAAAACTCGTGGGAAAGGACAGGATGTACCATCATGTTAGATAGATGGACTGATATAAGAAACTGTACCATCATAAACTTTCTTATCTTCTACGCATAGGGAATCATGTTTCTAAAATCAGTTGATGCATATGATAAGGTAAAAGATGGACAATTGTTGTTTCAGCTATTGGATGAGGTTGTTGAGGAGGTGGGGGTGGATAATGTTGTTCATGTCATCATATATAATGCCTCTAACTATGTTCTTGCTGGTAAATTGTTAGAGGAAAAACACATAACCATCTTTTGGACCCCATGTGCTCACATTACATAGACCTCATGCTTGAGGATATTGGAAAATTAGATTGGGTCAAAAACACTGTAGATCATGCTAAAAGAATAACAAAATTTATCTACAATCATTCATGGATTTTGAGCCTGATGATGAAACACACAGAGGGCAAGGATATTATTAGGCCTGCCGTCACTAGATTTGCTACTCATTTTTTGACATTGCAATCTATGCTTTCACAACATAGAAACTTGCAAAAGATATTTTCTAGTGAAGAATAGAATCAAAGCTAGTGGTCTCACAAACAGGAAGGCAAAGAACTCAAAAAGAAAGTTAATGAAGAAATATTTTGGAGAAAGGCAGTAGAGATTGTGAATCTTGTTGAGCCACTGGTTAGGGTGTTGCGGTTGGTGGATGGGGAAAGATTAGCTATGGGCTTCATTTATGAGGCTATGGATCAAGCAAAGGAGCAAATAGAGAGGGCATAGAAGGATAAAGTCGCTAAGTATGGGCCCATTTGGGCAATCATTGATGAAAGATGGAACAATCAACTCCATCGCCCTATTCATGCAGCTGGGTATGTTTTGGACTCACAATATCATTATAAAGCTAAGGAGATAAGAGCTTTGATAGGGGAGGTTAGAGATGGATTGATTGACTACATTGATCGCATGATCCCATAGGAGTGTGATTAGCTGAAGATACACCGATGGGCCACAACCTTCAACAATGCCTTGAGTACCTTTGGGAAGAACCTAACAAAGATTGCAAGGGAGGTAGATGAGCCAGGTAAACAAAAATTTCAATTTTCAAATTATTAATACTTATTTTGTTAAACTGTTTATAATTTTAAAGCTGGATATAATTTGTAATTTTGTTGAGCTAACTCATTACACTCCTATGTTTTTTGCAGCACAATGTTGGGAGGCTATTGGTAACCATTTTCCTAAATTGCAGAAGTTTTCAATTCGTATTTTCAATCAAACTTACAGTGTTACTAGGTGTGAGCGTAATTGGTCTGTCTTTGAGAGGATTCACACGAAGAAGAGAATCTGTTTGGATCAAAAGCGGTTAAATTATCTAGTCTATGTCCAATACAACCTTCGGCTCAAACGCAACCAAATGTTGAACAAAATACCTGGTTCAGATCTCATTGTGTTAGAAGACATTGATCCAATATCAGATTGGGTAGTGGAGAGTCATCCAACAGAGTTTGATTCTAATGAGGATCTTGATTTTGATTTACAGGTGGAGGCATCACACGAACATAATGTTCAGTTGAATGCAGATCCTAAATCACTTGTACTAGCCTCAACCTCAGGGCCATCAAGTCCTCCAGTTGGAGGCACTTTCTCTGCTTAGCCACGACAGAAGCACATATCTTGTATATCTCAGCTTGCAGCTGCTACACAGCCTGCTAGTGCTACCACTTCTAGAGTTGTAGTTGGAGATCATGAGGAGGAGGATCCATGGGGCCCCCTACTTACTCTAATCCAGAGCTTGATCTAGATGATCTTGGCTCCTCTAGCAGTAGCTAGTAGTACTGGTCACATTTTACTTTGGTTGTAGAGGCCATTTCTAGCCTCCTTGGTTATGTGCTTTTGTTTTGATCTCTATATCATCATAATATATGTATTGGATAGTGAACAGGGTGCCATTGTTCTATAATGGATATATTCATCATCCTACTTTGATCATATGTTGTCTTCTATCTATATTGTAATGCTATGTGTTTTGAAACATGAATGAAAATATTTAAAATTGTGTTTTTTTATAAAAAAAAAATATTCAATGTATTTTTTACAATGACTGAGTCATTGAAATCGAGTAGCTCGAGTCGATACCAATTCGAAGTCAACCCTCGGCCGAGTCGGAGTCAAAGCTAGAGTTTTAAAACATTGCTCATATTTCATAATATATGGCTTAACAATTCCAGTATTACAATGTTTCATGGGTGGTTGCTAAATGTTTTTAATTTTCCACTATCACACTATTTGTTTAACTGGTTTATCACTTAAATTCCTATTTAGAAACATTACACAAGGTCATTAAATTAAAATGATGAGGAGGTATTCATGACATTAATGGCAATTGTTGGAAGTGGATGAGAGGAAGAGACATAAAGGGAAGGAGGATGAGAGGAGAAGGGGGGGAGATCCTTGTTCTTTATTTTGACATTGGAGAATTTTATTTTTTTTGGAGGGGGACGGGTGCGGATGTGGAGAAGGAGAAGGGAAATAATGGAGAGAAAAGTGAGAGCACTCAATAACGATTTCAGAATTCACCACCTTCAAGGGTATTGCTTCCACCCACTTGATCAAATGATTTTACTTTATCCAAAATTAAATATTCACACCTAATACACATTGACTTATTAGTGAGACTCCTTTAGTAATTCAGTGGTTTTACTTTCAAAAACCTGAAGGAATTTGCAGAGCAAGTATAAAATTACTTTGTGGGATTTGATCCAAAAATCATTGATTTGTAAATACATACTCAATGAAATGTTATTTCGTTGAAACCCTACACAAATGTTTGATATAAGAAAATAAGCCCAAAAGATTGAAAGGTTACAATGAAAACTATAATGAACACCCCTATAATTCCTAATAGTTGGAAGAAGGAATTTACGTAAAACATTTTTCATTAATGCCAAAACATGTTAAAAAATTTTGTTCTACCAAATGTGCAGAATATATACCTTTTGTCTGCATGTTATTGAAACACATTCTTTAATGGATTTTACATTGTGTAAGAAAATACATCCTCTGTACCATTTTCTTGGGTTTATTCTGAGTATTTTATTGCTACAGAGTTTGCACAATGCTTGTGCAAGTGGGTTTTTCCTACAAGGATCGCATATCATGTGCGAACAACATATTACTGAAAGGATCAATATTAGGTATGGTTGGGAAATGTTTCTATGTCATACATGTTTTTAAGGTACTGTATAAGGTGTCCTCGACCATACCCTAATACATAGTTTATGCAAATCAAGATAAAAAATGTAGTTCAAGGGAGGGAAAGGAATATTATGTTTATGGGTTGAGTTCCTTTAAGAACAATGAACCAAATTGGGAAACTCATGATTGCATTAAGCAAGACTTGAGTGGAGTAGTGATAGAGGGTATCCCATGTTGTTGGCCAATTCAGCTTCTAGAGGTAGGGGTATTGTGGGAAAAATCAAATGAGTCCAAATTAATATCACATGGATCTTTTGATGAACTAGTAGTTGTACCTAAGCTAACCTTAACTGACAACGTCTACAAGTCATTACCAACTCCTATGTTTTGTGATGCTAAAAAATAACTTATAGCCTTCTTTGTTACAAAAATGCTTCTCCAACAACAAAAGGAGCATTCTACATCTACAAGTGAATGGATTTATTTGGATTTCCATCACTCATAGGGAGGGGCCTGTAGCAATCATAATTGTTTTCCTCTTTAGAAAATATATAAGATGAAGACAATTGCAAAATGATTAATTTTACAGATCCTTCTCTGAAAGTGACTTCAATTTTTTTTTAATATAATGGAACATTTTGATAAGCACCAGGATAATCAACCTGAAAATCATGGTACAGAGCTCTCCGAAAGTGATGGTACCAAATGAACACAATTTTGGAAAAAGGATTTAATGATCAAATAAGCGAACATGAATGTTTTCTCCATAATTAGTTTAACATGATTAATGCAACAAGTTTAGGCACTAACCCGATTTTCTTTTAAATTTCAAAATTAAACTAGCATTTGTACCACATGTTGCAAAATAAATGCCGTAAGGAAATGGCATAAGAAATAATTGCATAGAAGAAAAAGTCAAAATTTTATGAAATTTTGTTTCTTTATTGGTTTTTATTTTTTATCATATGTTATGTTTTAGGGGGGCTTGGGATTTAAGGTTTGATTCACGAGTCTATTTAATGTAGAACTTCATTTCTCTGTATATATGTATATGTTAATGCTCTTCTAATAAGGTAAAAGGTGAACCAAATATATCATACATTTTCTCCATTTATTATAAAGCTCCTGAGCTTATATTTGGAGTCACTAAGTATACTTCTGCTATTGATATCTGGCCCATGGGTTCTGTCTTGGTTGAGCTACTTCTTGGTCAGGTAAGTGGGTTTGTAGCTTCAGAGTACAGTCCTACCTCTACATATCATGCATGAATACCGAATTTACAGTTTGTACTATTATCAATGACATCATTCTTACATATACTTGAGGAAATTTTACCAAATTTGTACCAAAAGAGAGTGTAGCATGCTGATCATTCTCACTACACAGAAATCCTACAATCATGTTTCTGCATTATATCAGGTAAGGTATTATAGGCACACACGGATTTTTGATATTCCTTTCCTCTTTACAGGCTCTCTTAAGCTCCCACTACAATCAGATTTCATCCCCAGCTATCACTACCCACTTTGTGGGGTGGCCCAAAAGGTCCTTTGATCATTAGTGTGAAAGCTACATATAGTTTGACAAAGATACGTAGATTATTGTTATAAAACTCTGGGAATTTGGGATTTTATTTTTTATGCCGTTGGAAAATATCAAGGCTAAACAGTAAGGTTTCTTTCTGAATGTTCAATAATATGGTTAAACTATTAATATTCATACTTCAAAAAATCACTTCTGAATGGTCCAAGTAGTGACCTATTAAATCAGGAATAAAAGGTCCAATTCAACTTCAATTCAACATCAATGCATGAATAACTACGTTGTTGCAGTATGTTATGTAAGCCCAATTGTAAATGAATTATTTTCTTTGTATGCATTATGCATAGAGCAATGCTTATTTCTCATAAATGTCCAATGCTGTTGCAGTAAGTTATGTAAGCCCAATTGTAAAAAAAATATTTTCCTTGTATGCATTATGCATAGAGCAATGCTTATTTCTTAGAAATGTCCAGTGAAAATTTTGGTAGCATTAAAAACTCAATATTTTTAAACCTATAATTAGATGAAAAAGTTCATATTAGGTGTCACCATCAATTAAAAAAATATATAATTGATTTATGTATGCCCCTTCATATTTAATTAAGAAATTATAAAAGAAAAATTTAGTTCTCTACCCTACTTCATTTCCCTTTCATGGCTTTCATTGAATAAAAGCTAATAGAAAAAAAATTGTGAATTACATAAAAGTTCAGTCAAGTTTGCAATCTTGATTTCCATTTCATACATTTAGATTGAACAAAAGATGGATAAAATAATTGATAAATCTTTAGTTATATATGTGATATTGCACTAAAGTTCAGTGAATAATGCAATCCAGAACACAATTATCACCATTTGGTTCCTCTTGTGACTCCAGTGGAAGTGTCTCCACTTCATGCCAAAACTTCATGACAACCGCTGCAATTGCATGAGCATTTTTTTTTTGCTTCTAGTACAGGTCCTTTGTCCAAAAAAAGTCTCCATGACCTATCCCTTGAGCTACCCAATGACTTAATTGAGTAGCTACAGCGGTATTCCAAAGCCTTTCCTAGATAGAACAAAGGCAGTCATATAAAGCAATACAACACAAACATAAATAATGTTGTTATTTACACAGTACTGTGAAGGTATTTACATTTGGCTATAAAAAAAGTCAAAAAATCAATACAGAAAGCATAAAATCAATGCCAATGCATGAAATCATTAGCCATCCAAGACGTTTCCTCAAGGACAAAATCCAAATGAGATTTCCTTCGTGGAGGCTCTAGAAAAGGTTTTGAATTAGCAGATTTTGTGTTCTTTCTTAGTCTAGCCTGCATGTCAAGCAAATTTGCCATGAAAACAATATTTCATGGTGTACCTAACAATGCTGAGATAGAGTAGTCTCCAATAGAATGAATATATTAAATATCTATCAAAAATTTTGAAATCATTTAACCATAAACCTCTATACTTTGATCAATTTGGCCTCTTCCAAAATGATATCTTCATGTGCTCTTTTCGCTGCAGCCGATAAGTTTGAATTCTTCTCCATTTCCAAAGGAAGAGAAACTCCTGTCTATTTACTACTCATAATACTACATAAGATGGTAACTTTTGATTGTGGAAGCATAGACATTTTTTGGGAAGTAGATATGCCACCCACTTGACTCTCAATATCCTTTTCTAGTACAAAAGAGGAATTTTCTTCGTTTAACATCCTGAATATTTGTGATCTTCGGTACTAGCGGGTAATCCTACTTCAGTATTTATCTTGACATCAGTGACACCTAAAATTTTATCTTCATACATAGAATTGGCTCTGCTCCTCGTGTGCAAATCCTTATAATTTGATGAAGATTTTTCCTTTATATTGTCCAAACTTGTACTTTTTGGTAACCTCTCAGATATTGAATGTTTCTCACAGGCACATTCATTAAAGTCATGTTTCTCATGTGTATGAGATGAATTAGTTCCTGATATGTTCAGTTTGCCAACATCAGCTGCAGTTGTGGATGAACGATGTTGATTATTTTCATGTTCAACATGTACATTCTTCTCATCTTCAATTATACAACTAGCATACCTCCTATTCAGACTTGGTTCTAATACAACAGCATTCTAGACAAATTTATCTGTACCCACTTTATCATTTTCTTGGCATGAAGTTTGATATGTCTCTTCACTAACCACCATTGATGTTGCAACATTTCTTGGAACTGCGTCCTGAGCCACATTGACCTCTTCAGAACTTATATCAGCCTTAATTCCAATATGATTTCCTTCATTGTGGATATATTGTAGTATCCCTATGAGTGTCCTGCCTCTACAGCCCACCCAAATCGGTTCCTAAATGGTTTTCATGCATAAGTGCTTCTCGCATTCCATTCTTATTGAAGGGCGTGGAATTTGAAATATGGTTGATGAAATATTACAATTTTTATCTGCATGTATCTCAACCTCTGTATCTTTGAATTCTCTAAGGCCTTTTAAACCAGTGGGCAAATTTGGAGATCTATCACTAATAATAACTTTAACATTATCATTTATTGAGGAGTGTCCAGTATAACAATTTGATTTATGCCTATTTCTTCTTGCATATAGACTCTAACTCCCATGCGTACACCCCCTTAGTATTTTGATTCTTTTACATGTGTTTGAATTCAACTTCCATCCAGCTGTGATGTCTACCTTCTTGTGCAACATGTCCTTTCGTGTCACAACATGATGTGATTCTTTCAACATCCATGACTTTTGTGTCACCAGCAAAATTGTCTGCTGTGTTTAATTCACTGCAAAGAAAAGTCCTAGGTATTCTATTACATTCAAAAAAATCTCCAATTGGTAAGGCATTCAAAGCAAAGCTACCTTTTGATTCACTTCAAAGTATCATTCAATGGTTTGTTGGCTACCATAAGAGTTTATGTAACTAAGTATTGGTTGTGCTCCATCACAAAAGCAAAGATTTTGTAAATTCGTAGAGGAAATAAAAACAAAACTGAGCAAGTTATAAGCCTGAAGAAAACCTCGTTATGTACCACTCAGCCAGTGGATCTGTTGGTGATGGAGACATAAAACCAATAGAGTTCATCTCTCCAAATTTGAAATCCGAAAAATTTCCTCCTTGAAAAGAATAAAACAAGATGTAAGCTACAACAAAGCAAATAACCCTCACTAAGCATGGATTGTAAATTCAAGGGAAATGAATAAGAGATGAGACCTTCTCCAGGAATTCCATTTCCTGCCTCCGTTCTTCATGAACAAAAAACTCCTACTTGATTCATGGTAATCATTTCTCTAGTGGATTAGTGAAGAGAAGAACACCGTAAAAAAAAGCTTTAGGACTACAAAAAGTGGTATACAAACAAAATCACTGCTACCTGAGCTCTGCTTGACTCATGTATCTCAACCTCTGTATCTTTGACTTCTCCAAGGCGCTTTAAACCAGTGGGAAAATTTGGAGATCTATCACCAATAATAACTTTAACATTATCCTTTATAGATGAGTGTCCAATTTAATGACTTGATTTATGCCTATTTCTTCTTGCATATAGCCTTTAACTCCCATGTGTACACCCCCTGAGTCTTTTAATTCTTTTAAATGTGTTTGAATCTGACTTCCATCCAGTTGTGATGTCTGCCCTTCCTGTTCAACATGTACTTTCCCATCACAACATGACGTGATTCTTTTAGCATCCATGACTTCTGTATCACCAGCAAAATTGCCTATTGTATCCCTTGGCCCAACTAAACAAATGGAAAGGGTAGTCTTACATGTGTTTAGTTCTTTTTATGATGGAGGGAAATACACTTTGAGATCACATAGTTTCTCTCACACACAAAGGAAACATGTGTTAAGCCCTTTTGATAATGGAAGGAAATCAACTCAGGAAGTCAAACACCTTCCCTTACACATACACTCTGGAGCATTCAGGTCTAATATGTATACCTCAATGTTGGAAAGAATATCACTGATTCAAACAAATCACCGGTGTATTAAATATTGAATCTTAGTTGTCATGTAGCTCTAAATTCAATAAACCAAGTTTGATACACCAATCATCTAGTTTAAGTAGAGATATCCATGGAGCTGCAATATATAAAATCTCGGTTTATATGAGTACTATGTTACATATTGATTATCTTAAAATGAAATTCCGGCTTCTTTCAAATTAATCAAAGCATACAGTAAGAGTGCTTACAATTACACTATTGTTAATATTATATATTGAGTTTTTTGTTAGTTTCTCTAATTGATTTTGTGTTTTGGGGGTATTGGTCTCTTAATAATATTACCAAAATTGGCTTTGCAGAAAGAGGCTAGACTGCAAGAACTCAAAAGAACATGAAAATGTGTGAGAAAGAAGATGAGATCAGACATCAGCGTGAGAGAGGAGGAAGACACTTAAATCTTGCTTGGTTTTATTGATATCAAGATAATATCCCGAGTGTTGAAGATGTCCAAGATTATTAAAGACCATTTATGTTGGTCTCAGCATCAATTAAAAAAAATTATAACTGATTTATGTTGCTCCCTTCATATTTAATTCATATTTAATTAAGAAATTATAAAAGAAACATTTATTTCTCTACCTTAGTTCATTTTCCTTTCATGCATTTGATTGAAGAAAAGCTAATAGAAAAGAAATTGTGAATTACATAAAAGTTCAGTCAAGTTTGCAATCTTGATTTCCTTTTCATACAATTAGATTGAACAAAAGCTGGATAAAATAATTGATAAAACATTAGTCAAATATGTGATCCTACACTAAAGTAAAGTGAATAATGCAATCCAGAACACATGTATCACCATTTGGTTCCTTTTGTGACATGAGTGGACTACTACCCTGCTGCAAAGGAGACATCACCCCTACATGAGAGTGTCTTCACTTCATGACAATAGCTGCAATTGCATGACAATTTTTTGATTGCTTCTGGTATAGGTCCTTTGTCCAAAAAATGTCTCCATGACCTATCTCTTGAGCTACCCAATGAATTACTTGAGCAACTGCAACCCTCTTCCAAATCCTTTCCTGCATAGAACAAAGGCAGACAGATAGTAATATATCACAAACATAAATAATGTTTTTATTACACAATACTGTGAAGGTATTTACATTTGGTTATAAACAAAGTCAAAAAAAGAATACAAAAACTAGAAAAGCATTACCATTGCATGAGCCAGGATGAAATCATTAGCCATCCAACACATTTCCTCGAGGACAAAATTTGAATGAGATTTCCTTCGTGGAGGCTACAAAAAAGGTTTTGAATTAGAAAATTTTGTGTTCTTCCTCAGTCTAGCCTGCATGTCAAGCAAATTTGGCATTAAAACAATATTTCACAGCATAACTAACAATGCTGAGATAGAGTAGTCTCCCTTTGGTAGAATTTCCAATTAGTGAGGCATTCAAAGAAAAGCTAACTTTTTATCACCATTTGGTTCCTTTTGTGACACCAGTGGACTACTACCCTACTGCAAAGGAGACATAACCCCTCCATGAGAGTGTCTCCACTTCATGCCAAAACTTCATGACAGCGGCTGCAATTGCATGAGAATTTTTTCTTTGCTTCTAGTACAGGTCCTTTGTCCAAAAAAAGTCTCCATGACCTGTCGCTTCAGCTACCCAACGACTTACTTGAGCAGCTGCAACCGTCTTCCAAATCCTTTCCCGCATAGAACAAAAGAAGACATCATAATAATATATCACAAACATAAATAATGTTGTTATTTACACAATACTATGAAGGTATTTACACTTGGCTATAAACAAAGTCAAAAAATGAATACAGAAACCAGAAAATCATTCCCACTGCATGAACCAGCATGAAATCATTAGCCATCCAACACATTTCCTTGAGGAAAAAATATGAATGAGATTTCCTTCGTGGAGGCTACAGAAAAGGTTTTGAATTAGCAAATTCTGTGTTCTTCCTCAGTCTAGCCTGCATGTCAAGCAAATTTGGCATTAAAACAATATTTCAGAGCATAGCTAACAATGCTGAGATAGAGTAGTCTCCTTTCGGTAGAATCTCCAATTGGTGAGGCATTCAAAGAAAAGCTACCTTTTTATCATCATTCGGTTCCTTTTGTGACACCAGTGGACTACTACCCTACTGCAAAGGATACATAACCCCTGCATTAGAGTCTCTCCACTTGATGCCAAAACTTCATGACAATAACTGCAATTGCATGAGAATTTTTTGTTTGCTTATGGTACAGGTCCTTTGTCCAAAAAAGGTCTCCATGACTTGTCTCTTGAGCTACCCAATGACTTACTTGAGCAGCTGCAACCATCTTCCAAATTTTTTCCTGCATAAAAACAAAACTGAGCAGGTGATAAGCCTAAAGAAAACCTTGTTATGTACTACTCACTCAATGGATCCATTGGTGATGAAGACGGAAAACCAATAGAGTTTGTCTCTCCAAATTTTAAATCCGAAAAATTTCCTCCTTGAAAAGAATAAAACAAGATGTAAGCTACAACAAAGCAAATAACCCTCACTAAGAATGAACTGTAAATTCAAGGGAAATGAATAAAAGATGAGACCTTCTCCAGGAATTCCATTTCCCACCTCTATTCTTCACGAACAAAAAAATCCTACTTGATTTCATGGTAATCATTTCTCTAGTGGATCAGTGAAGAGAACAACACCATAAAAAAAAATCTTTGGGACTATAAAAATGGTATAGAAACAAAATCAATTCTACCTGAGCTCTGTTTGACTCATGTATTTTTGACTTCTCCAACGCCCTTTAAACCAGTGGGCAAATTTTGAGATCTATCACCAATTTTAACTTTGACGTTATCCTTTATTAATGAGTGTCCGGTATAATGACTTGATTTATGCCTATTTATTCTTGCATATAGGTTTTAACTCCCATGCGTACACCCCCTGAGTCTTTTGATTCTTTTACATGTATTTGAATCTGACTTCCATCCGACTGTAATTTTTGCCCTTCCTGTGCAACATGTCCTTTCCCATGACAACATGATGTGATTCTTTCAGCATCCACAACTTTTGTATCACCAACAAAATTTCCTGTTGTGTTTAATTCCCTGGCCCAACTAAACAAATGAAAAGGGTAGCCTTACATGTGTTTAGTTCTTTTTATGATGGAGAGAAACCCACTTTGAGATCACACAACTTCTCTCACACATAAAGGAAACATGCGTTAAGCCCTTTTGATAATGGAATGAAATCAACTCAAGAAGTCAAACACCTTCCCTTACACATACACTCAGGGGCATTCAGGTCTAATATGTATGCCTCAATGTTGGAAAAAATATCATTGATTCAAACAAGTCACTGGTGTATTAAATATTGAATCTTATTTCTCATGCAGCTTTAAATTCAATAAACCAAGTTTGATACACTAGTCATCTAGTCTAAGTAGAGATATCCATGGAGCTGCAATATATAAAATCTAGGTTTATATGAGTCCTGTGTTACATATTGATTATCTTAAAATGAAATTCAGGCTTCCTTCAAATTAATCAAAGCATACAGTAAGAATGCTTACACTTACACTACTGTTAATATTATATATTGAGTTTTTTGTTAGTTTCTCTAATTGATTTTGTGTTTTGGGGGTGTTGGTCTCTTAATAATATTACCAAAATTGGCTTTGCAGAAAGAGGCTAGACTGCAAGAAGTCAAAAGAAGACGCAAATGTGTGAGAAAGAAGATGAGATCAGACATCAGCGTGAGAAAGGAGGAAGCAACTGGAATCTTGCTTGGTTTTATTGATATCAAGATAATATCCCGAGTGTTGAAGATGTCCAGGATTAATAAAGACCATTTACGTTGGTGTCAGCATTAGTTAGAAAAAATTATAACTAATTTATGTCGCCCCCTTCATATTTAATGCATGTTTAATAAATAAATTATAAAAGAAACATTTATTTCTCTACCCTAGTTCATTTTCCTTTCATGCATTTCATTGAAGAAAAGATAATAGAAAATTAAATTGTGAATTACATAAAAGTTCAGTCAAGTTTGCAATCTTGATTTCCTTTTCATACAATCAGATTGAACAAAAGATGGATAAAATAATTGATAAAACTTTAGTCAAATATGCAATTCAGAACACAGTTATCACCATTTCGTTCCTTTTGTGACATTAGTGGACTACTACCTTGCTGCAAAGGAGACATCAACCCTGCATGAGAGTGTCTCCACTTCATGACAATAGCTGTAATTGCATGAGAATTTTTTGTTTAGTTCTGGTACAGGTACTTTGTCCAAAAAAAGTCTCCATGACCTGTCTCTTGAGCAACCCAACGACTTACTTGAGCAGTTTCAACCGTCTTCCAAATCCTTTCCTACATAGAACAAAGGAAGACAGATAGTAATATATCACAAAAATAAATAATGTTGTTATTTACACAATACTGTGAAGGTATTTACATTTGGCTATAAACAAAGTCAAAAAATCAATAGAGAAACTAGAAAAGCATTTCCACTGCATGAACCAGCATCAAATCATTAGCCATCCAACACATTTCCCCAAGGACAAAATCTGAATGAGATTTCCTTCGTGGAGGCTACAGAAAAGGTTTTGAATTAGCAAATTTTGTGTTCTTCCTCAGTCTAGCCTGTATGTCAAGCAAATTTGGCATTAAAACAATATTTCATAGCATAGCTAACAATGCTGAGATAGAGTAATCTCCTTTCAGCAAAATCTCCAATTGGTGAGGCATTCAAAGAAAAGCTACCTTTTTATCACCATTTGGTTCGTTTAGTGAGACCAGTAGACAACTACCCTGCTGCAAAGGAGACATCACCCCTGCATGAGTGTCTCCACTTCATACCAAAACTTCATGACAGTACCTACAATTGCATGAGAATTTTTTGCTTTCTTCTGGTATAGGTCCTTTGTCCAAAAAAAGTCTCCATGACCTGTCCCCATAGCTACCCAACGGCTTACTTGAACAGCTGCAACCGTCTTCCAAATTCTTTCCTGCATAGACCAAAGGCAGACAGATAGTAATATATCACAAACATAAATAATGTTGTTATTTACACAATATTGTGAAGGTATTTACATTTGGCTATAAACAAAGTCAAAAAATCAATACAAAAACCAGAAAAGCATTGCCACTGCATGAACCAACATGAAATCATTATCCATCCAACACATTCCCTCGAGGAAAAAATCTGAATGAGATTTCCTTCGTGGAGGCTACATAAAAGGTTTTGAATTGACAAATTTTGTGTTCTTTCTCAGTCAGCCTGCATGTTAAGCAAATTTGGCATTAAAACATTATTTCACAGCATAGCTAACAATGCTGACATAGAGTAGTCCCCTTTTCGGCAGAATCTCCAATTGGTGAGGTATTCAAAGAAAGGCTAACTTTTGCTTCACTGCAAATTATCATTTAATCATTCATTGGCTACCATAAGAGTCTATGTAACTAAGTATTGGTTGTGCTCCATCACAAAAGCAGAGTGTTTTCAAATTTGTAGAGGCAATAAAAACAAAATTGAGCAGGTGATAAGCTTAAATAAAAGCTTGTTATGTACTGCTCAGCCATTGGAAACATTGGTGATCGAGACAAAAAACCAACAAAGGTTGTCTCTCCAAATTTGAAATCCAAGGGATTTTCTCCCTGAAAGAAATAAAACAATGTAAGCTACAACCAAACAAATAACCCTCACTAAGCATGGACTATAAATTCAAGTGAAATGAATAAGAGATGAGACCTTCTCCAAGAATTCCAGTTCCCTCCCCGTTCTTCACGAACAACAAACTCCTGCCTGATTTCATGGTAATCATTTCTCAAGTGCATCAGTGAAGAGAATAACACAGTAAAAAAGAAGCTTTGGGACTATAAAAAATTGTATACAAATGAAATCACTGCTAATTGAGGTCTGCTTGAGTCATGTATCTCAACCTCTATATCTTTGACTTCCAAGGCCCTTTAAACCAGTGGGCAAGTTTGGAGATATATCACAAATAGTAACTTTAACATTATCCTTTATTGACGAGTGTCCAGTATAACGACTTGTCGCCCCTCATTTCCAGCCTCTGTTGAAGCTGTGTGGTGGCGGTCAGCAGACATGGAACTCGATCTTGTGACCTCTATGTGCTATGTTGGCTTGAATCTCTGCACAAACAAGAAAACAAATCACAAAAAAAGAATAACCCTAAAAACAGAAAACAAGCAAGAAACCCTGGAAACAAAAGGAAAAAGAAATAAACCCTAGAAACAAAGGGAAAAGATGTCTCAGGTTCAACAAATAACTTTGTGGTAAGTGGTTTTGTCTTCCTCGACAGTCCAACCAACTTTTGTACACAGGAAACTGATGTAGACAAAAACTACCAAAGCATACGCAACCCTCCTGCATCCTCCTGCAGCAAAGGCATTCACCTCTGCCCTCGCCCTTGCCCTCGCCCTCCTCTACAAGCCCTCACCCTACGCTGCAGCAAATGCGGCTACCCACGTGCACGACGGACCGTGTAAACTGACAAGATGGGTATGGTTTAATTAGTTTTTTACTTAACTAATTACTTTAACAGTTTTTAAGTATGTTTTTAATTAAATTGGACGGCATATTATTGTTCAATCGTCTAACAATGATCTGATGGTTAAGATTAAGACAGAAAGGCATTTGGGGGAGTTCATTTCAGAGGAAAACGCCTTACGACAAACGTAATAATATTATTTAATATTTTAAAAAAAATTTTAAGGCGTCTGTGTTTTATCGTGAGGAGTATTTCTGTGACTTGCTAAATAAAAAAAATGAAAAATATATAACTATATATGAATAAAAATAAAAATTAAAAAAATAGATAAAAAAATAACGAGCTTAAGTTTATGATTATCTTAATATTTAGATGGTATATTTCAAATAAAATAGAATTGATTTTAGATCTTATTTAATGAGAAGAGGGTCTAGTATGATTATTATTATAATGTGATTAAAAATATATAAATGAATATTGTATATTAAAGGTTTTTATTAAAAATATGAAATATGTTTTGCATGAGAACAAAATTAGAGTTGATTTTTGAAGTAAATTTAAGTTAGGTATTAAATTACAAGTAAAAGTGATCGAGTTAAAAAAAAAAAAAAAAAACTAATGTGTACTTTAAAGAAATGAAAATATAAGCGAATTTAATGTAATAAAATTAAAGTAAAATTTATTTATATTTTTATGTAAGAATTAATTAAATTTTTAAGTATATTTTATTAAATATAATCATATATTCATTTATTTATTAGAGTTGTTTTTAGTGTGATTTTTTGGACTTTTTAGTGTCTGAATCTTGTGGAAAATTTTGAGGCGAAATCTTAATGTGTCATTTAAATTGGTTTTTTTACTCTATATATGGATTCAACACTGTGAAAAATCTCTAGACAACTTCAATTATGTAGCTGTAACCCATCAATCTTGTGATTATTTAATTCATTTTTTTACTGTATATATGGATTGAACACTGTAAAAAACCCCTAGGGCACTTCAATTGTGTTACCCATTAAGCTTATGGTTTCAATAAATTCCTCCATGGTTTTAGAGAAATTAGACCAGAAAAACCCACCAGAAAAGCTTCCAAAAAGTCTCAGTAAACATTAAAGACAACTCGTTATTTAATTATCTCAATATATATAAATCTACTTCAAAAGATGAAATTGCTATTAAAAAAATTATTAAAACAAAAAACTTAGTATATGAAAAAATAAATAAAATAATAATAACCCTATAACAAATGACTATTTTTCTGTGAGGGAGATGGAGAGCGAGCGAACGAGGGCAACGTGAGCAGATAGGGTTTCTATGGATCTTTCCTCACATCTCTACAAGCATTCAAACAGACAAAGGACTACAAAATTGACCTGTAGCAGACCTGTCGATAGAAGCAATGGAGTGGAATGGGAGGGGGGGGGGGGGACCCCCCTCCTACCAGAATATTGTACCAGGCGAGTCTAGCCAGCATGGAGCAACCAGCAGCAATCAAAGAAGAGGAAAAGGAAAACTAGTATTGGGAGCTAAATTGCATGCGGGCTTGGGAGGGTAAATTCTTCCCGAGGGTTGCTAAAAAACAAAGATTTGTTATCCCAAACAACAAGCTGGAGGAATATCAAAAATACATGAAGGACCGCGCCCTTATCTGCAAATTCATCAGGTCATGGCCAATTGAGAAGGAACTGATCAAATGGATCTAGTGGCAGTGGCAACCGAAAGGGAACATTGATCTCAAGCTTGGGGAAAAAGGGTTTTTCACAGTGATCTTCTCTAACCTTGAAGAAAAAGAGAGGGTTTTTGAAGATGGGCCCTATTTATTTAACAATGCAGGTCTTTTCATTAGACATTGGGAGGAATGTTACAACCTAGACCAAGAAAATATCTTGGCAGCCCCAATTTAGGTTCAGTTGTTTGGCCTACCAATGGACTTCTGGGATCAAGAAATCTTGGAAGGAATTGGTAACTCAATTGGAACCTTTGTCAAAGTTGCAGACTCTACATAAAAAGGTATATATACCTCTTATGTTAGGATTTGCCTGTAAATGAATATCACTGATTCGCCCACAAACTATATAGAACTCGAATACCATGATGAGATACGGCAACAACCTCTAGACTATGAACATATTCCTTTCAGATGTTGTTGATGCCATGAATATGGACATTTGTACTGGGGTTTTCAACTAAATCAGAAGGAGAACCCCTCTACGTAGAAAAGGGTAGGGGAAATGATGGAGATGAAAGATAGGGAAGCTTTTTAGCAGGTGCAAAGGAGAAAATGGAACTAGAGACAGATAGGGAACTAAAGAGAAAGTCAAAATTAGAAGGAAAAAGGAGCTCTTAATCGGTTCGTTGTTCTCTAAGAGGATGAAACAAGGGAGTTCACGCTTGATAAGACGATGGAAATAGAA
>APFE030507093.1:0-17025 GCA_000404065.3 Pinus taeda
TGGTATTGGACGTGATGGTTTTTCGGTCCATGGTATTGGATGCTTCGGCATGTATAAATATGTATTGTAACATTGAAAGGAATATAATCAAAAATCAAGCTGGTAGTCCTGGTTTTGGGATCCAGTGGGAAATCTCTGTGTATACGTGTTTTACGTGTTATGCTCTCGCATTTTTATTTTTCCTGTGATTTAGAATTTGTATGCAGGTAATTTCTATACGGGGTTAAAACCTACAGGTAATAGCAAAAGCAATGACCTTCAGTTCAGGGCGAGAGTTGTTTTTCACATCTTTCCGTTTGTCTGGATCCCGGTTGTTACATAACTCTAGTCGGAGACTAGCGACAGATTGGCCACCCAGCCTAGATCTAAAAAGAGATAATTTCTCACCTCTCTTGGGCAAGCCAGTCAAAAAATACATGTCATCCGACTTGATTTCGAGCCGATTGCCGCCAATAATGAAGCACTAGTCCTAAATGCTCCACCTGTTTACCAGCCACTACAAAAAGTCTACCTGTGCCCTCATGCCAGGTATGGTCCAAAATTTGAAAAGCCCACATGTTCTCAATGCCTGTAATCACAGTGGATGGAGCAATGCAGCATGATCCACGTCCTCATGCTCTCTTTCCCACCAAACAAGCATATTGTGTACTACAATGCAAAATAGGTGGATTAGAAATTTCATTTCAAACTTCTATGGGTCAAAAATGGAAAACCTAGGGTTCAAAATCCGCATTCCGCGGGGTTCACACCCATCCCTTTAGAGACAGTGCGTAGGTGCGCACTTCTCCTTAAGGCGAGGTGCGACACCCCGAGTTTTCTTTGTGCACAGAAAAGTCGGGGTGCGTAGGGGCCACATGGCGCCCCTACGCAACCATCACGGGCGATTTTTTGCCCTAAATTTCCTCCAAAAATCAAAACCTAAACCCTAAAATGAAATTTCAAATGGATGAAATGTAAGTCAGGGACATTGTGGATTACCTGGAGAAGACAGTTCTGAATTCCAGTGGTCGGATTTTGCGCAATCTCCACGGGAAGTTTTTTACCAAAAGCTCTTACTTTTTACTCCAAAGGTAAACGGTAAAAATGAACTTGTAAAAGCCCTTTTTATAAGATTTTTTGAATAAATCAATTAAAATTTATTTATTTTTTACTTTGAAAAGGTCATTTTGGTGCATTATTATTATTTTTTTTTAAAACAGATATGAGTAATGTTTGCAGTTTTTGTGCAGAATATTGGGGTTTCAGGTGAAATTGATCATTTTCAACAAAAAACACATAGGATTCCTCTTTAAGCTCTTTTTGAACTCGTAAAAAAAATGAAAAGATTGCTGAGTGTTTCTTTGTATACTCGTTGAAACGGAATTACAAAGATGGTCCTTTACAACTCTTTTCCGACCGTAAAACATGAAAAGATTGCCAAACTTTTGTCATTTCAAGTTTGATATTGGTAATAAAACAACGTGTTTTCGATCACTTTTTTACTTTTTCAGATTGAAAACACTAATCATGAAAAGTACTCCTTGGTTGTAATGATCAAGCGGTTCCCTCAAGTATTATTTTATACTTTTTCGGGCTTGAGAGACACAAATTTATGAAAAAGGACAACCGTGGAGTTTTCTTAAGTTTTTCTTCTGACTCCATAAAATTGAAAAACAACAAGTTTCTCCTATACTGGACTCGTTAAAATTTCATAGTAAAGGACCTGTTCATTTACAAACAAGAACGGGCCACTCCTTCTTAGGGTTCGAATCTAAACTAAGTTGGACTCATCCGAAGGATGAGCTTATAACCAAGAAAATGTTATCATCCTCAAGCTTGTCAAAAATAAAGAGGTACTTGCCAGAAATGGTGGGGGAAAATGAGAGAAATGAAATATTTGTTGTACTCTGTGTTTGAAAAAACTTTCTATCACTCTTGAAAACGACACTTTTATGCACCTATGTTGGGAAAATCCTTTACCTAACAGTTAATCAAACCACTTTGAAAGTCTTCAACCAGTTTCCGGGTATTAACTTTGGGTCAACTGTCACCAAACCATCTGTTGTGTCGTTACGTGTTCAAGAGGTCTGTGCAAATAAACCATTCACCTGCAAAATATTTGTCATCCATCATTGACCATCCATGAGTTAGTTCTTGCTAGATATATTTCTTTAGACTTGATCTATGATTTCGTGTTATGGGCTTGCCTATGACGGATCGCTTTCTATCGACTCCAACTCATTATCTAGAAAGATGATCTGGAAATCGTCAGTACCTTGAAATATGCATGCCTCAATGGCAGGTTTCTTACCTTTGATGACAGGTTGCATCATTGACCTTCGATCAATGGATTTCGTGACATGTTCGACATCGAATCATTCGTTCACATTTCGTGGATTTTACTGGGTACTTTAAGGGCCATTGACATTACTGGTGGTTCCTCTCACACTTGTTAACAGTTTACATCATTGACTGGTAATCAAGTGGTTTCTCCCATGTTCGACTTCAACACATTCATTCACATGGGTAGAATCGTACTAGTTCGGAAAGTAGAAATGAAGACCCTGGATCTAGTTTCCACTATCGAGGCTGTGAGGAATTTTGTTATAATTATATAGTGGACTATTCATAAACATATGGCTGCGTCCATACTGTGTCCATATGTTCCTACTATTGATGTAATACAAAATCATTCCTATATCAGAGAAGTTTTTAGATATTTCTTAGTTAGTTTTGATCTGAGTATGGGAATGCCTACCTTAGCGATGATATGTTCACATATATATATTTTGCATTGAATGTTTTTACAGGTTCGACCAGGGTATCCACAGGAAAATCCTTGAAATGATAAAGTCCTTCACTCTTCTTAGATGACCAAAAACCATCCTCATCTACTACAGACTTCGCACTTTAGGGGGCAATCTGTTACACAAAAAATTGTCACCATGACTTTCTACAGTTTGTGTGAGTCGATCAATACTCATACATACTTCCTTTGCAAGTCTTAAACCTCAGCTCTTCATGTCAAGCCTTGAAAATGGGAGAAAGACCTTAAAAATATCTCAAATCCTAGTTTCACACTTTCTCTTAGCATTGCCTGTGGTGCTGCACCTAATGGTCATGTTTCCTGCGAACCTGACTGCTCTGTATATTGAGTAATGGGTACGAACCCCTGTAAAAGTTAAAAAGGTGCGATTTCATCCTTAAAAACTCATCTTGGGTCACTTCTAGACACTTCTAGAAGGAATATTACGCTGGCAAGTCTGCTCCACCTTGGTTCATCCATTCCATAACTAAGGGAGCTAACTCCATGATATGAGGTTCATATCCCATTGAAGGAGGAACTTATCCCTTCAATGGTGGACCTACAACTTCATCCATTTGCACTATAAATTCATGCATTGGGATGGTTATAGGGGAGGTTGAAAGCTGAATATTATTGACGGTAAATGCTGCTGAAAAATAGGCTTCCTTTTTGAGCTTGTGAGAGGAGAGATCACATACCTTTCATGTCATTTGGGAAGTGAGTGAGGCTTGTCAAAGTAGAGGAGACCCTTGCTGGACCCTGTAAAGGACTTGTGCAACATCAAGGCAAAGGTTGTAAAGTTCTTTTATTCATTAAGTTAATACAATCAAGTTTATTTTTCTCAATGAACTGTCTCTAATGGTTTGTTTTATGAGCTCCTTGATCTTCATAGTCAACATGTTTTGTTATACGCAGGTATGCTTTGATGTGTGCTTGTTTGTGTATGCAGGTTATTGAACGGGAACTACTTGAAGCTGTTGGGATAAAACTGCCTCAAACAAGCGTTGGACCGAGGTAGGGTCTTTTACACTTCATAGTATTCATTATTGAATTGGAACATGTTTAGAGAGAAATAGGTTTTCTTGTTCTCTTTGTTGCTAGATATCATTAGATACTAGGGAGATCGGTGTTGTCCACAAGAATGATTTATCCGGCCAACAAATTGGTGACTCTGCTGGGGACTGGTTTGGTTTGGATTTTGTGTTGTCTTTGCTTTGACTTGAGAAACTTGAGTTTTTGTTTTTGATTTTGCCTTGATTGGTGTGAGTTTGGGTACTGGTTAGATCCTGGTTGATTTTTTATTTTTTAAAATTTTGGAAGAGGACCACATCCTCTAAGTTTGTTACGGTGTGAACCTAACCGCACTGTTACATTGTAACACAGAGCAGCACCGCACATGGTTTTACTGGATGCCTGCAAACCCCTATCAAAAATTTGAAAAACCTAATATCCATCTACCCAGTTAGGTTTAGTTCTTATCCATAGCTGTTAGTGTATGCCCAGACCTGCATTTGTCTTGACAAAAGTTCCTTTTGAGTTAGTTTTCATTGGCATTTGTGTTTGGAGTGATTTTCAAAGAAGTTTTGATTGATTGGATTGGTTTTTGCTTGGTCTTTGTAGTAGCTCAGAGATCCGAAACCTTAGAGCCTTAGATCACCCTGGTCTCTCTGGTTTTCTTGCTGAGTTTAACTGGCTTATAGAATCTATCTATCAAGAGACTTAGATCCCATTTGTATCTTTGGCAAAACTTTGAATGAACTTGATTAAAAGTTTTGAATTTCATTTTTTCTTCTATTAAAATATAATTGGATGTTTTTGATTAGTTTGTTGAGCTGAACAAATTGATCCTTAGTGAAGCTGAAACACTAAGTTAAACGTCCTAAAAAACATTTCAAGTGTCTTTTCAATCCATTTTTCATTTAGATCTCAAAATTTAATCATAGCTTTGAGTTTTTCATAGAAATTATACAAGCTTGTTGAAAATTCATTTTCAATAGTTTTTTAGAGTTTTTCTAGAAATTTTAAAAGCTCTCTTAAGAGAATTACTTATTCTTGTAGTTGTTGATTGTTGAAAAGCAAAGGGATTTTCTTTTTTGAAGATTCATTAGTAGCCTCGTTTTGAAAAGTTCTTTGGAAAAGACAAAAAGTTTCCTTTTAATTGTAGGTTAAGAGAAAGATTTGATTTTCCAAGCATTGCATTTTTTACTTTTCCTTAGCTAGATATTCATTGAAAAGGAAAAAGAATTGTTATCTTCTTAGGTGCATTTTAGTGTTTTGTAGTCGACTCTTCATACCACAAAGTTTCATCTCCGCACCCATTGACTTAAAGAACAAACAATAAAATTAACGCTTAATTAAAATCAATCTAGCAATCCATTTCTTTTCTAGGGCTCTTTTCACCAACATAGCTTAGGCTAGTATCTTGGAGTAGGGAGTAATTAACTCTCCAAGATAGTTTAAACAAACAAGTAGTCAATCTTGCGGTAGGAAGAAAATCCAATTGTTACATATATGCTCTGGGAAGCCTCCTCTTAAGGAGAAGCACAAGATCAATCCGACCGGTGGGAATCAATCCTTCTCATTGGAATGATAGAAGATATTCATGTATTACAAATGGTAAACCTCGGATTAACCATTGTCGAGGAGCCTGGGGTCACTTGTTGGTAAACCTTGGATTATGTCAAGGAGCCTTCAAGGGGATTGAGCTTGTTACTCTGCCCTTGCGCACGTATCGGATCGTAGACTGTTCCCCCAGGTATATTTGTTTCCGTTGGTGACCTTAGTGATCATAATCTTTAGGATTCTTTCCTAGGTGACGATGGAGGGAAGATCCCACTGTACTTGGAGTGACGTCGACTAGACTCACTTGGAATCTCTGAGGGGTTATCTTCACTCGAGATGGTTATAGTGGAGAAACTTGTGCCAGTCTGTTTCATTAAGCAGGTTGTCGGGGTAACTGTTCCAACCTCCATTTCTATATTGGACTCTGCGACGTTGGATTTCATCACCAACTAGTGTTTTCAATCCGGAAAGATACTGTTTGTGTGTGGTTTGATCTCCTAGATTTGTTAGGCATGTGCTTCAAATTGTTTGGTTCTTTAGAGACTTTAGGTGTTTTTCTTGAGATTTTTATTTGTTTTCGTGTGAAGTAATTAGATTAATCGTGGCTGAATTACCGAGACAATCCCGTCGACTTCGGGGGCGGCCTCCCGAATTTACCCCAAGTCAGCTAGAAGGGTTGCGAGCCCTTGTCACACCTAGTGAGAGTAGGGTTGGATCACCGAAGGCCGGAGAGTCTTCGTTGGTTGTACATCCTGATTATATAGTGCAAGCAACAGAACATATTTCTGAACCGGTTTCATTTTCTGAGGTTATTGGTAGTATCACTCCTACTAGTTCAGTAGCCAAAGAACCTGAAATCTCTGAGCCTGAAATTGAAATTGCTGCTACTCCAACTTCAGGATTTGCTTCTCCTGTTTCTAGTGGTCCTAGTTCACCCAGAGTAGAAAATATTATCATCGAAAATCTTCCTTCTGGACTCATTTCCATTGAATAAATTGTAAGCTCAAGTCCAGATGAAGGTATAAACATCCCTAAAACCAACCGACTATTGAACTTAGGGAGCGTGAATCTATTTTCTTCAGTCCCATTAGAGGTGATGCTTGGTATATTTCATTGACCAATTTCTTAGAAAATCCAGGTCTCGCGTCTTCACCACCTCGATTTCCTTTTCATCCAACACCTAGAGGTTATTATCCTCCCTTGAATATGTCGAGACAATCATCCTTGTTTACTCAGATACCAGAAACGTTTTTACATGGTTGTCCTTCTGTTCCTCCTGGGTATCAGTCTGTATCTGGTACGTTTTTAGGAGCTTCCCTTCAACCCATTGATTATATTGTATCTCCTGGTCATAACAGAACTAAGCCGTTAAGTGTTGAAGAAATTCTTATGATGTCTAGTACTACTCCTAATTCGCAACCTCAAGGTAGTTCAATACCGTCTGGTGGGAAGCTGCAAGGTACTCCAATACTGCCTGGGGGGCAACCCCAAGGCAGTCCATTACTGCCTGGGGGGCAACCTCAAGGACAGTATGTTCCTCAACGTCAACCCCAGTATCAATATGTACCTCAAGGCCAACCCCAGTATCAATATACACCTCAAGGTCAATACCAGCCTCAAGGTCAGTACCGACCCCAAGGTCAGTACCAACTGCAAGGTCAGTACCAACCCCAAGGTCAGTAGCAACCCCAAGGTTAGTATCAACCTTAGGGTCAATATCAACCTCAAGGTTTTCAACCACCTTTAGGTTAATCATTTGTTCAAGGACCCGAAAATGTACCATATACTTATCAATCTTACACTCAACCTGGTTTTGGTCCTCAATATGTTCAACCTGTTATGGGTCCATACCCTGGAATGAACGTGGTGTGGGATCCACAGACTCCGCAACCAGTGCACAGTTTTCATCTCAATCTAGATAGTCTTTTGTTTCTGGTTCACCCCAGAAACCTGTCCAGCCTACTACTCAAGCTGCTACACCTGGGGCAGTTCCACAGCCTAGGCCTAGTTTGCCATGAACTCCGTCCCAAACGTCTGCTGCAACTACTGCGGCTTCTGTTCAATCCACCCCACCTATTTCTGGAGTATCAACGGCTCCAGTTTCTACTGCTCCTGTATCAACTCCTCAGGCCTCTTTACCCCAATCTAGACCTACAATCCAGACTCCGGTTTCTATGCCTGCAGGACAACCTGGGCCTAGTACGGTTGTTAGATGTCAACCACAATTTACTTATCAACCGTACCAGGGGCAGTACCAATATGGGCCCGCTGTGAAAAACCCAGCTTATTAGTATCAACCGTACCCTGGGTATACATATCAATAACCTCAACAACCCCAGTACAGTCCGGTTAATGCTGGTTTTCCAGGAGGATACAATATCCCAAATGCGAATCTGATACCAAGATATCCTGGATATCCTCCTCCTAGAGCTGGTCTTTTGACCCCAAGTTTTTGGGATCCAAACCATCAGTTACCATTCATAGCAACTTTAGATTTTCCTGATTTGTCATGCCTTACAAACAATCCAATAAATTATCTTCCATTTTGGCCGCCAATGCCGAATAAGTTGCCCAGTGATATACCTAAGTTTGAGGGGAAGCCAGGAGAATATCTGTCTAATCATGTGATGACTTGCCATCTCTAGTGTGCATCAAATTCCATTATAGATGATTCCATTCATCTTCGTCTATTTCAACGCACTTTGATTGGCCTTGCAGCCAAGTGGTACATTGAGTTGCCACGAGGCTCCTTTTATAATTCTAGTCAGTTAGCTACTTCTTTCCTTACGCATTTTCAGCTGCTAGTCTGATATGATAATGGCATGGAATTATTAACTTCATTAAAGCATTCGATGTCTACTTATATTTCAGATCATATTCATGAATGGCAGCATTGATGTCATTTAGTGAAAGTTTTTATTCCGGACAAAATTTTGGCAGAATGGTTTGTGAAATCATTATTACCACAGATAACTGAAGATGTCGCTAAGTCAGGGGTAGTTACAGAAGAGCAAGTAATTGCTCAAGCTCAGTACCTTGACTTAGTTTATACTCAGTCAGTACATTGCATGAGAAAATCCCTAACCTTCCGAAACAAAATCAAATAGCTGCTCCTCCCTCAGGGTCTCATGCTGCTGATGGTATGATTGGTACTGTTAATACCAAAAGTAAGATGAAATCCTCCAAGACTTCTTCTCCCATAATAACTTTACCAGATTCCCCTAAAGGAGAGTCTTCACCTGAAATATCTGCCGATGTTCATGTCGTGGAATCCTCCATTACCAAATCAAAATCCAACGGCAAAAAGAAAGGTAAGAAAAAGAACAAGCAGAACTCAAAGGAGAAATCTGAGAAAACTGAATCTACTGACGAGAAACGAAAACCTCGATATCCTTGTCTCATCTGCGATGAGGAGCACTTTACAAGGGATTTCCCGCATCGTGCTGAGGTTGCGAAAATCATCAAAGGTTCGCAAACAACCGCTATTTTGAAGGATCCTTTTCTAAATCAAGACAGTAAAATGATAGGCTCTTCCTCTAATGCCTCGGAAGAACCCATAATGATGATGTCACATGTAAGGATTGCGACACGATCGAAAGATTACAGGAGTAAAAGTTCTTTTGGTGGAAAGGAAGCCAAATCTTCCAATTCCAATCCATCAACCTCAGCTCCGTTCGGTTCCGATCCACTATAGATCAAGAAACCTAATCCCGACTTAGTAATCAAACCGCCTGCTAACATTGTTGAAGATTTAGCTGTTTCACCTTCAGCAATGTCGGCTTTGGAAGTGCTGCAATCATGTCCATCACAGCGGAAAATGCTACTGTCGACTATAGGATCTGTTGATCTTCAGGACTCCAACCTCATAGTCTTCAATTTAGAAAATATTACGCCTCGCCTTCCTCATCAAATGGCTCTCCAGATTCCAGTGTTAGTAAAAAACAGACCTTGTTTTAGGACTATGATTGATGAGGGAGCTTCCACGTGTATTATGTCAATATAGTGTTGGAAAACCCTTGGTTCTCCTACGCTTAATCAATCCCTGACAATTCTAAAGGCCTTTGATGGCCGAGGGTTTCATCCTTATGGCATTCTATAGGATTTACCTATAGGGGCTGAAGGAAAAAATCGTTAATCTAGATGTGGAGGTGGTTCATGCCCCTCTAGATTACAACCTTCTTTTGGGTTGTAGCTGGTCTTACGCCATGACTATTGTTGTTTCCTCAGTCTTTCGGCTTATTAAGTTCCCACATAACAGAAAGATTGTAACAATAGATCAGTTAACTTATTTCTCGGCCGACCTGTCCTCTGCTGAGAGTATTCAACATGTTGGAAAAACCACTATCCCAACATACAGTCTCCTTTCGCAACCATTCATATGATTTCGTCAGAATCCATTATTTTTGACGATCCTTGGGTCATTCCATTCGAATCTGAGGTGGACTCTCTTGGTGATGCTATGCCTTTGAGTCCCTTTGAAGTTGCTTATTAGGCAGTACAATCATTTTCCAACTCAAATTCAACCAACTCTGATCTAGTGAATGAGATCAATGGGAAATCACTTTCAATTTCAACCTCGGAATCAACAACTTTTTCAAAAATCATTCACACTGATGAACAAATTTGGGAATTGTTATCTGTTGATGCCTTACCATGGGAAGATCTTCATCATAGGTCTTTGTTTTTACCTGAGATTGATCATTTTGAAAATGATTTTTCATCCATTTTCACCACTGAATATGTCAAAGAACCGTAGAGTCCACTGAAACATCCTGATTCTGAACAAAATTTATCCAATATTTCTCGCATGGTTCCTATCGACATTTCAGTCAAACCTGGGATTGTTGAAAACATTCACATAGGTGCTTCCTGTACAGACACAGAAGTCAACACATATAAAGCCCTATTTCAAGAATTCTGCAACGTGTTTGCCTGGTCCTTTGAGGAAATGCCAGGAATCAAACCTTCAATCGTTGTTAATGAAATCAAAACCTACCTGGATGCTAAACCCGTCTAGAAACGGTTGCGTTAAATACACCGATGAAAAGATGCTGCCATCAAAACTGAAGTTGAGAAATTACTTAAAGCAGGTTTCATTTATCCAATTCCTTTAACGGATTGGGTATCGAATATTGTTCCAGTTAATAAAAAAACAAGGGACAATAAGAATATGCATCGACTATAGGGATATTAATCATGCTTGTCCCAAGGACAATTATCCCACACCCTATATCGATCAAATTATCGATGACTGTGCCAGTAGTGAAATATTCTCCTTTATGGATGGCTTTTTCGATTATAATCAAATTAATATTCTACCTGCAGATCAACCAAAAATGGCTTTCATCTGTCCATGGGGGACATTTGCTTATTGCAAATTACCTTTTGGACTGAAGAACGCCTTGGCAACTTTTCAAAGGGCAATTGTCTTACACGTTTCATGACATCAAGCACATTGTGCAGCCCTATCTCAATGATCTACCGACTCATTCATTGCGAAGAGCCGATCATCTCACTCACTTACGAGCTATTTTCATGAGATGTAGGAATTATCGGATTAGGATTAATCCACACAAGTGTGTTTTCTGTATCGAAATGGGTCGATTACTGGGATTTGTTGTATCGAAAGCCAGAATTCACGTCGATCCTTCAAAGGTCGAAGCCATTGTCAAGTTACCACCTCTTTCGACTCTTTGCCTACTCCAGAGTTTGCAAGGGAAAGCAAACTTTTCACGTCGTTTCATTCCTAACTATGCCGAGATTACAAAAGGTTTCACCTAGTTGTTGAAGCAAAACACTCCATTATTTTGGGACGAGATAGTTGACCAATCATTTGATGCTCTAAAACATGCGTTGACCCATGCACCATTATTGCATCCTCCCAACTACAACCAAGACTACTTCTTGTACCTCACTGCTTCCCATTCCACAATTGGGATGGTTTTAGTTCAACAGGATGAATTCGAAAGTGAACATGTGATATATTATCTTAGTCGGACTCTAACTCCAACTGAGTTAAAATATTCACATGTGGAGAAACTGGCCTTAGTTGTAGTCCAAGCTGTTCAGCGTTTTCGTCACTACATTTTGTTACGCAAAACCACTGTCATTTCTGACTATAACCCTATGCAATACATTTTGACTAAACAATTGCTGGGGGGCAAGTATTCCAAATGGATTGTCATCCTGTAGGAATTTGACTTGGAATTTGAGAAGGCCAAGTCAAAGAAGTCTTTGGTTTTTGCGGAACTAATGTGTGATTTCCCTCGTGTCGATACCAAACATGTGGCAGAAGAATCCCTTGCGGATGAATCCTTGTTCCTTATCAGCACCGTTGATCCATGGTACGGATATATCATTGTCTATCTCCAAACCCAATCTTTTCGGCCCAATACTTCACGATCTCAACACCGGAAAATACGATTCCAATCCCAACCTTACACTATTATTGGAGATACACTTTATCATCGTGGGGTGGATTCCATCTTTCGTCGTTGCCTTACTCATGATGAGGCTGAGAAGGTTCTTAATGATTGCCACTCTGGAGCATGTGGTAGTCATATGTCTAGGTATGCCACAGCCCAAAAGATTTTGCGCGTTGGCTATTTCTGGCTGTCCTTGTTTAAAGATTGTATTACTGCTGTCCAGAAATGTCACAACTGCCAAATTTTTGATCGAAAGATGCGTGCTCCTCCTGCTCCTCTCCATCCTATCATTGCCGTTGATCCTTTCGCAAAATGGGGTATCTATTTTATTACATGTAACCCTCACTCGGCTGGGGGGCATGCGTATATCATCCTTGTGGTAGATTATTTTACCAAGTGGGTCGAGGCGATGCCTACATTTTCGGCAGACGGCAAAACTGCTACAATTTTTGTGTTCAATCATATAATTTCTAGGTTTGGTGTCCCCCAAGAAATTATCACTGACCATGGGAGTCATTTTCGAAACATCATGATGACCGAACTTACAGATCAGCTTGGCCTGCGTCATGATAGTTCCACTCCATATTACCCACAAGCAAATGGTCTGGTTGAAGCAGGAAACGGAGTTCTAGTCACCATGATCTGAAAAATCATTGGGATTCATCGGTCAAATTGGCACAACATGTTATTTTCAGCGCTTTGGGCGTACTGAACCTCAGTCAAAACATCAACAGGTTTTACTCCCTTTCAACTGGTTTATGGTTTAGAGGCAGTATTGCCCATTGAATGCGAAATCCTGTCATTACAAATTGCTGTGCAATTATTCCCAGCCACTTTCGAAGAGGAAAAACATTTATTATACTTAGCTCAACTAGATGAGAATCAATGCAATGCTGCATTAATTGTCGAAACTCATGCCAAACGCATCAAAGCTCAGTATGATTGAAATGTTACACCCTACAATTTTTCGGAAGGCAACCTTGTTTTACTTTATGATCAAGCAAATGATAAGCTAGGGGCTGAAAAATTTGTACCCATGTGGCATGGTTCGTATATTGTGAAGCGGAAGCTGGCAAAAGGGGCCTATGAGCTGGAAGATTTTGACGGTGTCTCTTTAGGTAAACCTAGGAATGGGCTTAATCTAAAGCAATATTATGCTTAAACGAATAGCATGGAGATTTCATTAGATTAGTTTTTTCTACGTTGGTGTGTTCGTAGATTAAGATTGCGTGCTTTACTTTAGTGAGTATTTCTCATTATTAGTCCTGCTTATCTTGATTTTACTCTTGATATTGCAGATGTCGACGCCTCTACAAACATACATTAGTTTCATTGATGGCGCTTGTCGTAGTACACAGAACATCTCTTCCGCAGCTTGGGTTATCTATTCACCCTCTGATGAGTTAGTATCTATACACGGGGTAATCCTTGGTCAAACAACAAACAACATTGAAGAATACAATGCAGTGATTGAATTATTATCTGAATCCATCTCATTTGGGATTCGAAGTTTGATTGTTAATTTAGATTTGGAACTCATTGTATTACAGCTTAATCGCGTTTATGCCATTAGAAATCCAGTATTATTACGATTATTTTTTAGAGTCCGTCTATTGGAACGAGAATTTGATTACATAGCATATCAACACATTCCAAGATATTTAAATACATTAGTAGATGCAATTGCTTCTCGAATGTTAAATAGACATTTGCATTGAATCAAACAGTAAATTTAAAAACATCTCATAAACATGTTTTGCAAGATAACCATAGTAATAACATAGCATAGCATAAGAGTGTGTCAAAATATACATCGTCCTCGATCATAGGTTGAAAAACACCTTTTGATCGGCAAAAATAATAGTATCAAAAGTCATATAAAAAATGGGTCTACAAAACGATCATCCCATCACTAGTGATGATCCCGATAGGACACTACTACTCGGGCCACCCTACAAAGGAACCTCCTAAAAGGTCCTGGGACCCCAATCACATAACGCTGAAACCAAAGTGGAATGTCATCTATGCTGGTCTCTGGAATGTCTGCAGTCAAGCACTCTAGATGGCTCTCCAACTCAGCCAAAGTCTCTGCTGTCTGGTCCTATGGGATTGGTGCCGCGGCAGCTGGTTGTCTCCGATCATAGGGCTGGAGAGTGGCTGGTCGCCGTGGACCCACATCTCCATTTAAAAACTTTTACTATTATTTTTTGGACGATTGTTAAAAATATAAAAACATACATATAAAATTAAAATGTTGAAAAACAATTTTTACCTCTGTCATCCCATTGCTCTCTTGGTGGAAGAGTCATGTCGGGATCACCGCGATAATCCATCCCAGCGTATGGAAAATCCTGAATAATAAAAAGTTGGTTCTCTAACCAATGGAAGTACTCTGGGGTGAATCGAACAATCTCAGAACCCTCATATGGATGACGGGCCATAACTGCGACCCATCTCATAATTCGAGGATCTTGGGGAAGTACAGCCTCAACTGTGAACTGCTGTGGAACCAGCATCGGTACCCTCTCTAGGGCAAAGATGACAACTAAGTAACCATAACCAAAGTTCTTTAGCTGCCCTTGCTTCGCCCTA
The DNA here is from genome assembly GCA_000404065.3 of Pinus taeda. Taxonomy (NCBI): domain Eukaryota; kingdom Viridiplantae; phylum Streptophyta; class Pinopsida; order Pinales; family Pinaceae; genus Pinus; species Pinus taeda. Next base: position 14,365 of record APFE030507093.1, read on the forward strand.
GTCAATTGACCCTTCACATTGGCCAATACAACATCGTACCAGTTGAAAATGGTGCCTCGGAAGTAGTCCACTGCCATGCACATCTGGGAGCCTGTAGCTAGATGTAGTGCTGCGCTCCTGCAGAGTCTGGTAACAGTAAAAGAAATAACCTTCAATTCAGGACGGGAGATGGTTTTCACATCTATCCATTTGTCCGGATCCTAGTTGTTACAGAAGTCTAGTTGGAGACTAGCGACAGATTGGCCACTTGGCCTAGATCTGAAAAGAGATAACTGCTCGCCTCTCTTGGGCAAGCTAGTCAAAAAATATACATCATCCAACTTGATTTCGAGCCGGTTTCTGCCAATAATGAAGCACTGGTCCTGAATGCTCCATCTGTTAACCATCCACTGCAAAAAGTCTACCTGTGCCCTCATGCCAGGTATGGTCCAAAATTTGAAAAGCCCACATGCTCTCAATGCCTGTAATGAAGGCAGATGGAGCAATGCAGCCTAATCAACGTCCTCATGCTCTCTTTCCCACCAAACAAGCATATTGTGTACCTACAATGCAAGATAGGTGGATTAGAAATTTCATTCTAAACTTTTATGGGTCAAAAATGGAAAACCTAGGGTTGAAAATCCGTATTCCACGGGGTTCGGACTTCGCCTTTTAGAGACAGTGCGTAGTTGCACACTTCTCCTTTAGGCTAGGTGCGGCACCCCGACTTTTCTCTGTGTACAGAAAAGTCGGGGTGCGCAGGGGCCACATGGCGCCCCTGCGCAACCACCGCGGGCGATTTTTTGCCCTAAATTTCCTCCAAAAATCAAAATCTAAACCCTAAAACGAAATTTGAAACGGATAAAATGCAAGTCAAGGACATTGTGGATTACCTGGAGAAGATGGTTCTGAATTCCAATGGTCAGATTTTGCGTAATCTCCACGAGAAGTTTTTTACCAAAAGATCTTACTTTTTACTCCAAAGGTAAACGGTAAAAATGAACTTGTAAAAGCCCTTTTTATAAGATTTTTTGAATAAATAAATTAAAATTTATCTATTTTTTACTTTGAAACGGTCATTTTTGTGCATTTTTATTATTTTTTAAATAAATATGAATAATGTTTGCAATTTTTGTGCAGAATATTGGGGTTTCAGGTGAAATTGATCTTTTTTCGACAAAAAACACATAGGAGTCCTCTTTAAGCTCTTTTCGGACTCGTAAAAAATGAAAATATTGCCGAGTGTTTCTTTGTATACTCGTTAAAACGAAATTACAAAGACGGTATTTTACAACTCTTTTCCGACTGTACAAACATGAAAAGATTGCTAGACTTTGTCGTTTCAAGTTCGATATTGGTAATAAAACGACGTGTTTTCAGTCACTTTTTTACTTTTTCAAATTGAAGGCACTAAACATGAAAAGTACTCCTTGGTCATAAAGATCAAGAGGTTCTCTCAAGTATTATTTTATACTTTTTCGGGCTTGGGAGACACAAATTTACAAAAAGGACAACCGTGGAGTTTTCTTAAGTTTTTCTTCTGACTCCTTAAAATTGAAAAACACCGAGTTTCTCCTATACTGGACTCGTTAAAATTTCACAGTAAAGGACCTGTTCAATTACAAACAGGAACAAACCACTCCTTCTTAGGGTTCGAATTTAAACTAAGTTGGACTCATCCGAAGGATGAGCTTATAACCAAGCAAATGTTATCCTCCTCAAGCTTGTCAAAAATAAAGAGATACTTGCCAGAAATGGTGGGGGAAAATGAGAAAAATGAACCCGTTTGTTGTACTCTGTTTTTGAAAAACTTTCCATCACTCTTGAACATGACACTTTTATCCACCTGGGTTGGGAAATCCTTTACCTAACAGTTAATCAAACCACTTTGAAGGTCTTCAACCGGTTTCCGGGTATTAACTTTGGGTCAACTATCACCAAGCCATCTGCTGTGTCGTTACGTGTTCAAGAGGTATGTGTAAATAAACCATTCACCTGCAAAATATTTTTCATCCATCATTGACCATCCGTGAGTTAGTTCTTGCTAGTTTTATTTGTTCAGACTTGATCTATGATTTCATGTTATGGGCTTGCCCATGACAGATCGCTTTCTATCGACTCCAACTCATTATCTAGAAAGATCATCTAGAAACCGTCAGTACCGTGGAATCTTCATGCCTCAATGGCAGGCTTCTCGCCTTTGACGACAGGTTGCATCATTGACCTTCGATCAACAGATTCCATGACATGTTCAATATCGACTCATTCCTTCACATCTCATGGATTGTACTGGGTACTTTGAGGGCCATTGACATTACTGGTGGTTCCTCTCACACTTGTTAACAGTTTACATCATTGACTGGTAATCAAGTGGTTTCTCCCATGTTCAACTTCGACACATCCATTCACATGGGTAGAATCGTACTGGTTCAGAAAGTAGAAATGAAAACCCTGGATCTAGTTTCCACCATCCAGGCTGCAAGGAATTTTGTTATCATTCTATAGTGGACTATTCATAAACAGATGGCTGCGTCCATACTGTGTCCATGTGTTCCTACTTGTGATGTAATACAAAATCATTCCTGTAACAGAATAGTTTTTAGATAGTTCTTAGTCAATTTTGATCTGAGTATGGGAATGCCTACCTCAACGATGATATGTTCACATATATATATTTTGCAT
>APFE030507109.1:0-23555 GCA_000404065.3 Pinus taeda
GCAACATAATAGCCCATCGTTACTGAGATTGTGATTGAAAGAACACCCAGTGCAAACATAGCTCAAAAAGAGATTGAAATAATCCATGAAAATCCTTCAGGTGAAATCACATTAAATATTGAGGAAATACCACCTTTGGATGTATTTTACAGCCCAAAGGATAAAGTTGTAGTTACAAGACCCCCTGAAGTACAGTCTTTGATCAATAAACTGCAAGGGTTTTCGATATCCCAGATAGAATCTGGGTTAACCCAAGGAAGTGTGACTTTACAATATATCCCACCGCAACTGCTTACTACGGCAAAGAGTGAAATACTTGGTATTCCACCAGTCGAATTTCCTTTACCATGTCGGAAAAGGGTTAGGAAGACACCATCAGAATCTAACAGTGAGACTTTTTCCTCATCATCATCTATTTCATCTATACCATTGCAAGGTCATCCATTCCTTTCCTAACTTCAGATCATAGTCCAAACAGGTACAGGAACTTCAACATCCTCTACCCAATCACTTTCAACCCCTTCATCACCCTCACCTACTATTAGCTTCACGATGGCACATAATCAACCTCAACCAAGGCCATGGACCAATCGAGGAGTGGTTAGAATGCTTGCACCTTTGACCCAATTGCCAGCTCATCTTGAAAAATGGTTACCAAAATTTAATCTTGACATTGGCCTGTTAGTAGAAGCATGATCGTGGTACTTTTCATTGCCACCAGGTTCTATCAATAGTTGGGATGCTTTCAAGGAGAAATTCCTAACCAAATTTGGAGACGATAGGCCTACAAAAACTCTGATCAATGATCTCTCCAATATTAAATGTGAATCAAAGGAACCCATCAAATACTTCAACTCACACTTCAATAAGCTCTTGAATAAAATTCCTGTGACATCCAATCCTAGTGAGGAAGTCCGAAATGAATGGTACATCTCTGCCTTGCCTTCAAATATATCCATTTTTGTTGATAGGGTTGCTAAACCAACATTAGCGGAAAATATGAAGGAAGCAATCGCTGTTGAAAAACGTATCCTGCTTTGGAAAAGAAAAACACTATAGAAGAAAGGAAATCCAAAAATGTTACCTTTAGAAATGATTCAAAGAAAAAAGTAGCCAAGGATCTATATGACATGGAAGGTTTACAAAAATTTCTTCAAACTATGTCTAACGAAATGGTTGAAATAAAAAAACAGGTAGCATAGACTTCTACAAAAAACCCTTTTAGGAACTTTAAAAGAAATCAACCAACTGAGCCTAAACCACCTAATGCTATATATAATGCCAAATTTGATCTAGAAGATGACGAAGATGAAGATACTATTTTATTAGTTCAAGAAATAGAAGAAGATGAAATAGTTGAATGTCATGGAATGTGGGACTTTATCTTACTCAATTCTGATAATGAAAGTGAACAGGAAGCTCTCCCAGTAAATACCAGAAGCAAAAGTATAGCTGAGCCTAATCAAGAAAATTCTAAGAAGAAAAACTTGAGTCGTGCTACTAAAGACAAAGCTCCCATAAAGAAAACTCTAGTTGCACCTCCCCACATTCAACCATCATCCTCCAATCCTCCCTCATCATCTAAAATGCTAGTAGCTTCAAACTCCATGGATTATAACATTGTGGAAGACATGAAGAAGACTCAAGCAATTTTTGTTTGAATGAACTTAGCAAGCTCAAACATCAACAAAAGTTGTTGCTTAAAGAATTGAATGTCGTACCTTCTTCTCCTATTCCAACTAGTGTATTATCCAAGGGTGCTAAAGGATCAGGTAAGCCACCATATGATAAGGTAGATGCTACTGATGTAGTTTTAATTGGGGACAGGTCAAATTCTCATACTCCTCCTTTTCTCTTGGCTTACGAGATCTACAAGACAATTTTTCATAATTTCTTGATAGATTAAGGGGCTTCATCAAATATAATGCCAGCGTCATTTTTCTCCAAATTAAATATTGAGCCCAAGAAATTGGTAGTTCACATTGTTCAATTAGTTCGAACTAGCTACAATTTTTAGGAGAGATAAATTCAGTTACTATCAATTAGTAGTTGATCCCAGGGTTGTCCAAAGAGTTGATATATTAATTGCTAACATCCCTGAGTTTTATGGTTTGATCCTTAGCAGAGATTGGTCTGAAAAACTTCATGGTTAGATTTCGACTGATTGGTCTCATATGTGGCTTCCCTATAATGGGAAACCAAATCAAATTAGAATAGATCATGAAAAACATTTGACTTATACAATAACTAAGATTGAACAAGAAAATCAACCTGTAGCATTCAATAATAATATTCTCGGAAACTATTTGGCTGAGTCATTTTTTGGGAATTTTAATTAAAAATCTCCTTTTCCTGTTGTTTCCGAGAAAACTAGTGTCTTTTCAATTTGCTAGTCCCACGAAGATTGGCAGCTATACTAGAAACAAATAATCAAAGCAATTTGTGATTTCCTCTATGTATGATAGATAAGAGAGAAACAAAGGAACCAACATGGATCTTCCGCTTGACTACTTGCTTGATTTCTCTCTCCCTTGGTAGAGCTTGCAACTCCTCTCCTACTTATCCCGCTTAGAGAATATCTGTAGAAACAAAGTAACAAAACACCATTAAATAATCTTGATCTATTATATCATAAACAATGCAGAATCAGAAATACATTGAGCATACAATGGCATTCACAAATAACAACATTCACAAATACACGATTGTATGGAGGAAAAATCAAAGAGCTTTATTAAAATAGAGGGGAGAATTACGACCCAGCTGTTTGATCCAACATCATCCTCCCAGCATCAAAGAACTCTTCACCTCATGAAAAGCAAGATCACCCAACAATACAATGCTCCTTCTCAAAGACAAAATATTAGCACTTGCAAATTACAAAATTCCAGCCTCTAGATCTCTCAGATGAGGGATCCATTTATAGATGTGTTCAAGGGTGTCAGTCATCTCTGGGTTTTTTATTAGTGTCATTCCACTTGTTGTTCTTGGTTCCACTTGGAGATTTCTTGGATCTCTTACTCATCCCTGGGTAGAGGCAAGTGTCATAAGAGAAGTTTCTAGAAGATTCCATGAGCATCCACTTAGAAAACTATCTTGGAAATTTGTCCATCCTTGCTCATCGCACCCTACAGAAGGCTTCAATAGTATGCATCACACCTGGATAGTGTAGTAGTCAGTATGCATCGCACCCTGACAGTGGAGTAGTCAATATGGTCCTGTTTTGGCCAGTTTTGAGTGGTTTTTCAAGTGGAACTTGTGGAGAATGATGTAATCAGTTGACCATGATCCTTTAGGGTATGAAACAACACTTTTAGGGGTTAAAGAGCCCTTATTTTATCAACATATAAGATTGGGGTTGCAGTGCCCAAATATGTCTATAATAGTTGCCCCCTAAAGCATGAGGTCATAAATCTTTTGATGTTGGGTGAAATTCTTTATCATGAGGATCCGAGCTATTCGAACTTGAAGATGACCCGTATAAGATACAATGCAATACATCGTCATCATATTATTTTCATGATCTAGCTGAGGCCGACATTCCCATTCTTAGCTTTATAAATTCATTTCATGTACATAGGACAGATAATTGTCTACAATTGCAAACTAGAGAGTCATCATCCCTAGCTTATATGACCATCTGTGCAGCTTCTGTGTACATTTGATGTCTTTATATTCATGAATATATCACAGCTTAGATGGATGAAACTAGATCCGGGGTCTTCAAACTTGTTCAATCTTCGCCCGATGTACAAGTCGATCCATGTGAAGATATGCTCTGAAGTCGAACATGGAAAGACATCACTTGATTACCAACCAATAACGTAAGTTGTTAATAGGTGCGAGAGGAATCACCGATAATGATAATGACCCTCAAGGTACTACAGTACAATTCACGTGGTGTGAATATATGATCTGATGTTGAACACCACGCAAAATCTTTCGGTCGAAGGCCAATGATGTCAACCTGTCGCTGGAAGTGAGAAACTTGCCATTGAGATATGCAAGCTTCAAAGTAGTGAAAGGGTTGTTTCTAAGTCAATTTCTTGGATAATGAGTTGATGTCGACAAGAAGTGACCCGTTGTAGGAGGGCCTTAATGTATCCCACATCTATGACACGAAATGAAGCAAATGATTTTCTGGAGGTGAAAACGATCTCCGGACACAAGGTTCAGGAATGGTGGTTATGAAAAATGGAGGGTGAAGGTATTGCAGTGGATGAGGCATTAACTAGATGGTGGTTTCTAAACTGAATGACTTCTCTTGAACATATTGGAGACACTGAGATGGATTGGTAGCACTAACCCCAAATGATGGATGGTGTGAAGGACCAATGGTGAAATGACCGGTGAACGGAATAACCCAACCCGACTCAATCATGGTGACGAAGTGAAAATGTCATGTTCAAGAGCGACCAGCTACCATAAAATTCTTCAAGTTTTCTTCCCTTTTCCCTAGTCATTGCTGACCAGTACCTCTTTATTTTTGTCAAGCTTGAGGAGGATAACATATTCTTGTTCTATAATTTTCCCTTCGAGAAAACCTGTCGCTACTTTTTAGCGAGTCTAGTGATAGTGAAACTCGTTCTTGCCTGTGTGGACAAGTTTGTCGCTATTGTTTTAACGAGTTTAACGACAAAGAAAACTTGGTCCTTTTCATGTTTAGAGAGTTTGAAAAGGGACGAAAATGAAACTCCAGCAGTTCTTTTTCGTAGCATAATCCCTTAAGTCTGAAAAAATATAAAATAATATGAAAGGGATGAATTTTTTATCACTTTAGTGAGCCAAGAAAGACAAGTGCTTGAACGTTTTCGTGAGATAATGCCTCAGGTCTGAGAAAGATTAAAATATATAGGAGGGATGGCATTTCGATTACTTTAACGAGCTGGAAAAGCCAATAGCTTGATGATCTTTTCATTTAATGAGTCTGAAAAGAGTTTAAAGGAGACTCGTTTTTTAGGAACAAGTGGCATTTAGGGTAGCAACTAGTTCCAAGTAAGCTTGGAACTTCTCAAAACATGGTGATGTGAAGAGGTTGGCTAATAGGACCACATCTCGTAGTTGTTCCTAAAAAAGGTAAACAATCAAGTGGAAGCATTTGATATGCCAAAAGGATGGAGGTGATGGCAGAACACAGCCAAGGCTCAAGCATGGAAATCACAAAGGTTGTTCATTGAAGGCGGGTTTATTTTTTAACATGCTTGAACCTTGCGGTAACATGTGCTCAGTGGTAGGTTTATCTTTTAACGAGCTTGAACCATGCAATAAAATTGATCATTTTGTGGTCAAAATGTTTAATTCATGGTTTAGCACATATCATATTCTTTCATCGGTCGTTCAACCTACTCAATCACTCCGTCAAACTGATTAGAAATATATACATATGAAAAAATGAATTAAAACGACCATTTTACTTGAAGTACATGAACAACAAACATAAAAGTAGTTTTACCTCTCATTTTCATCATTCTATTTCAAATTTGGGATTTTGGAGCTCTAGAGTGGTTTCCCCCCCTCAAATTACACCAGTTGATTTCGAGAGATCTGGTGGACTATTATCTGCGCCGTCAGGACCAGGTAGGAGCTAACCCTGAGCTGTTCAATTTCATATCATCCTTCTTTGATTCTCAGCATGTTTTTAGACATTTCTGGGCCCTTGGGGTTTGAAAAACTCATTCCTCAATCATCGCACCCTTCCAATATCAAAAGGTATGATTCATACTGAGCTGCCAACTGGCCAGTCAGTATGCATCCCACCTTGCTCAAAGCCAGGGTGCGATGGGCACAGAAGGGCATCTTTATTTAGTGATTTTTCATTAAAATTTTGCCTGTTTTTGCTCAAAATTTGATCCTAAGTTATCTTTTGTTTGAATTTTAGATTTTTGTTGGATCAAGATGGTTGTCACGTGGTGTGAACAAAAACATGAAGAAGAGGACATGATTGCCTTACATGACCCGGGCACGGTTGTTGCATTAAGAAACTGTGTTTTGCTGAAGTTCTTCTGCATATCTAGCATGAGGCAACAAATCAGTTTGTTGTAGTATTTTATCGATGCATGGGATCCAATTGACCAGGTATTCCAGATTAGATGTAAATCCATTCCATTGACAGTCAAGGACATTTACTTTCTGACGGGGTTGTTAAGGTGTGGTGCCCCGCTTTCACTTTCAGGATTCATTCATGGGGGTGAATCCGTGAAAGATTATATTCGTCAGATCTACAGAGATGGATCTCAACCCAGCAAAGATGGCAAGATCAATATCTGGGATGTCACTGATCGACCCCTTAAGAGAATTTTATTTACCTTTTCTAGAATGGCTGGTAGCGTGGCTTTGCATTTGGCAAATAGATCTTACATGTAGTACACCCTGGAATGCCTGGAATCGAAGGTGTTCAATTGGTGTGAGGCAGTACTTCCTGTCATAAAAGAACAACTCTCCAAAGTGAAAAATGGAAGAACCAAGAATTTTGGCTATGGTTCCATATTGACTACTTTTGCCTTGGAGAGGATTCCACTGATGCAACCTCAGTAAATTTCACTAGGATTTCCAGCATCAAGGGAACTACAGATGCAGAGATGGGTTGATCTTATGGCCAGACATGCCGGTCAATCACAGATTTCCTTCTCTAATGCATTTTTCAAGTCGTTTGACCATCAAGAGATGGTCTTTGCGGAGTATCCATACATGGGGATGGATTTTTGAGGCGACCCGCATTTGGCGTTACCAGCTGGCGAGCAATAGAACGCTATTGGTAAAATGATTTGACCACATCTTTGTTTATCAATTTTATAATGTATTTGTGTTTTTAAATGTTACCAAGACTTAATCAAACTTGTATGTGTGCATATATTCGACTAGTGTGACCAGTGGCATGCCTGCAGGCAGTGGATGACGCTCCAGCAGGAGAGGTTGTAGGGAGGGCCATCCTTCGAGATCTAGACATATCAGAGACCCTGGTGGTGTTGTAGGATCATATTGAGGGCCTTACTCTCAGTATTCAAGATGTTGGGATTGATGAGCTACCTTTGAGGTTACAAAGCCACACCACTGGTGTGCTGAGTCGATGGACTCGGCTCCTGCACATGATCGCACAAGCGGTGACATGTTATCACTAGCACCATTAGTTTAGGATGTTGTTTTGCACTCATTTTTTTAGTTTCTTGGTCATACGACTAATTTTGTCTTGGACACAAAACATTTTGTAAAAACTATAAACAATTATATATATTTTTGATTTTCCGAGTTTTATTTTGGTTAAGTTGTGCAATCCTAATGCAAATGTTAATGTGAAAAGCATTTTCTTTACAGATGCTGCAAATGTCTATCTAACACATAATTTGCTAATGAATTAGTTAATGTGTTTAAGTTTCTGGAAATGTGTTGATATTGAATGGAATCAAACTGTCTTTCCAAAATCTTGACCCTTAGGAACATACAATAAATAGCTGGGTTCCAAATGGAATAAGTGCCAGTAAGCTGTAGGATGACGAGTTACGAATATAACCTGACAATAAGTTGGTGTATGCCATACGAAATGGCATCAGAGAGAAGCTCAATCAACGTGCTATACTCAGGGATGTTGTTCGTTGATCGGCCAATACATATTCCCCTGAAAATTACTAACTCGCTGCTTGGAGTGAAAATGGCCCAAGTTGTAGAAGAGAGGTTCTGCGTACTATGACTAGCTCCGTCGACATACCCAACAAATGGTTCCAAAAATTCTGACATCTACAACAAATGCAAATTGGATTACCTAACCAAAATGACAACTCTAAAAGAAAACAAAAATGTAACAAAAGCATATATACAAAGAGCATACTACACTTAATCAAGCATAGTAATGCTTGAGGTACAACCCATTTTGGGGCTGTGGCAGTGGAATCCCATCATAATCGACCAGCTCATAGGCTCCTTTTGTCAATACCCGCTTAACAATGTAGGGGCCTATCTATAATGGTTCGAACTTACCTGCTCCCAATTTGTTAGAGTCTTGATCATAGAGCAAGACCAGGTCACCTTCTGAGAAGACATGAGGCTTGACGTTTTTGTCAAATTGCACCTTGACACATTTCTTATGTGCTTCATTAGCCAACATGGTATCACGATGGGTTTCATCTAGGTGGATTAGTTCCAAGAAATGAGCCTCTTATTCTGAAGTTTCGGGAAGTAGATCAATTGCGAGCTTGAGGAACGAAATTTTGCAATGAATTGGTAAGACAGCTTCTAGACCATACACCAACTGAAAGGGCATAAATCTGGTCGCATTTCTTACCGAAGTATTATATACCCATAGAGCTGAGTACAAGATTAAATGCCAATTCCATTTTTGGATTCCAATCATTCTCTGCAGCATGTGCTTAAGGACTTTGTTGATTGCCTCAACCTGTCCGTTAGCTGCGGATAATATGGAGTAGAACTATTGTGGGATAGTCCTAATTTGGCAGTCAATTCAACCATCATGTGATTGCGAAAATGTGATCCATGATCTATGACTATAGCCCGTGGAACACCAAATCTAGAGACTAAATGATTAAAAAAGAAAAGAGCAGCCGTTTCACCGTTGTTGTTTAATGTAGGCATCGCCTCGACCCATTTTGTAAAAGAGTCGATAACGACTATAATATATCCATGCCCTCGGCTGAGATGGGGCTACATATCTTGAAACCTATGCCCCATTTAGATAATGGCCCAACAACGACTACTGGATGTAGTGATGTAGGTGCTAATATGGTTTTGCGATAAAAAATATGACAAGCATGGAAACCCCTGACTGCAAGTATGCAATCTTTGAATATAGTGGGCCATAAGTAACCAGTTTGTAAGATCTTTTGCGTAGTAGTGTAACCAGATAGATGCCCCCAACACACACCTAAATGAAAGTCATTCAGGTCTTTTTCGGCCTCCTTGTGTGTGAGGCACCTTCTCAGAACTGTATCGACACCATGACAGTAAAGTGTATCACTAACGATCAGGTAATCTTTGGCTTGGTATTGAATATGCCATTGTTCAGAGCGAGAGGTGTTTGGACTAAAAGTTTGGGTTTGGAAATAGATTAATATATCTCCATACCATGGATCACTTGACAATATCATAAATAGAGTTTCATCCACGATTGTTGCTTTAGACATTGAATCGTTGGACGATGATGGGAGGTCACAAAGTAACTCTGTGAATACGAGAGATTTCTTTGATTTGGATTTGGTCAATTCCAGATCAAACTCTTGCAAAATGGCTATCCATTTGGAATATTTTCCCCCAAGTAATTGGCATGACAAAATGTAGGTCATGTGGTTGTAATCTTACATAATGGTAGTTTTGTGAAAGAGAATATAGTGTCGAAATCTTTGTACTGCTTGAACAGCTGCTAAAGCCAACTTTTCAACATAAGAGTACTTACTTGTTGTATCATTAAGGTTGTGACTTAAATAATATATAGGATGTTCTATTCCATTATCTTCTTGCACTAAAACCATGGCGATGGTTGTATCTGCGGCAGCGAGATATAGGTTAAAGTCTTTTTGATAGTCAAGAGCATACATGAATGAAGCTTTTATTAGGGAACCTTTTAAAGCATCAAAGTAAGCTTGCGCAACTTGATCCCAGTTGAAGGGTACTTCTTCTTTCAAAAGATGCATGTAACCTTTAGTGAGTTTGGCGTAATGTGGAATGAACCTTCTCAGAAAGTTAGCTTTCCTGTGGAGTTTTTGAATCTGAAGCAAATTTGAATGTGGAAGCATGTCAAGGATTGCCTGAACCTTAAATGGGTAGAGTCGAATTCCACCCTTACAAACTATGAAGCTAAGTAATCGACCAAAACCAACACAAAATACACACTTATGCGGATTGAGTCGTATCTTATAATGTCAGCAACGTAGAAATATGGCTCTCAAATGCTGCATATGATTAGCCTACTTTCACGAATGAGTCAGTAGATCATCGAGATACGGTTGAACGATGTGCTTGATGTCATGGAAGGCGTATTTCATTGCCCTCTTAAAAGTTGCCCCTGTGTTCTTTAAACTGAAAGGTAATTTATGATATGCGAATGTGCCCCACAGGCATATAAATGCAGTCTTTGACTGGTCCTGTGGGCAGATATTTATTTGATTGTATCCAGAAAATCCATCCATAAATGAAAAGATTTCGCATCCGGCAGATTCATCAATTATTTGGTTGATGAAGGCTGTAGGGTAGTTGTCCTTTGGACATGCTTGATTTACATCCCTATAATCGACACGCACTCTAATTGTTCCTTGTTTTTCATCACAGGAACAATATTCGATACCCAATCAGTTAAAGGAACAGGGTAAATGAAATGAGCATGCAAAAGTTTTTCAACTTTTGCCTTAATGGCAGCGACTTTCTTCAGGTGAATAGGTCGAAGCCATTGTCATACTGGTTTGACATCTGGATACATCTTGATTTCATGTTCAACGATTCTTGAGTCGATGCCTGGCATTTCTTCATATGACCATGAAAAGACATCTCTGAATTCGCAAAAGAGAGCGAAGTATATTTCCCATTCTGATGGAGAACAAGATTTGCCAACAGGAATATTCTCTACGACATTAGGTTCGGTCGAGATATTAATAGCGATAGTTTCTTCAATATTGGACAGATTTAGCTTGGAATCCACTGTATTTAAACTATTTGATAGAAAATCAAAAACTGAAGGATGATTAAGGTCACTTGAATAATCTTCATTGTTATCTTGAAGGTGGGAACGATGGTGGTAATCTTCCCACGACGTCTCTCCTATCATCATCGATTGAATGATTCCTTCGTCTGTAGAATGCATACGAGACCAAGGATCAGAATAGGGACCATACTCTAGAGACCTATCTATCCAAACACTTTTTGAGTGTTGTTTTTGGTTCGCCGCCCAAGCCCAAAAAATTGATTTCTACAAAGATCGCAACACCTCGCTGTGAACCACGCTATCAGAATGGTCAGAGTTCTTCCTAATCTTTGAGGATGTAGAAGATATCATATGACAATTTTCCACTATGGCCACTTCCGCAGGTTTTGTTGGAGGCGGGAGGGCAAAAGTACCCATTAAAGAAGGGTCTTTTAGAAAACCAACTCTGACATTTTGAAGTGATTGAGAACTTCCATGGATTAGTGGAATGCTTCCAGTAGCTTGTGAACTGTTGGGGAAAAAGGTTAGTTGGTCAACAATTGTAATTCCACCTTGGAAGGGAAATGAAATCTTTCTAAAATATGTAGACACAACGGCATCCATAGCATAAATCCGGGGCCTTCCCAGTAAGATATTGTAATCAAGGTTTCCATCAATGACCTCAACTTCAATTTCTACTATCTTTCCCCCCAGTTCAACTTGCAAGTCACTTAAAATCCCATACGACGTGTATGTTCTTCCATCAAATGCCTTTAATTTTGTTGATGATTTTGACAAGGGTGGTGAACCTAGAGTTTTCTAGCAACTCCTTGACATAATACAAGTGGATGCCCCCTCATCAATGATCATTCAATGAACGGTTTTGTTGTGGGCTTTTACCTGTATCAGGAAATCGAGTTGAGACGGTAACTGAGATGCGTATCCTTTGTGATCAAAGGCCACAAGATTGGAATCCACTAGATCAATCCCACCTATTGCTAATAACAGAGCCTACTTTTGGGAGGGGAAATTCTGTAGTACTTCTAGCGTCAACATAACAGATGGCAATTGAGCCAGATCCTCCACTATGTTATAATTCTGTGTAGCTCGAGCACGAGGATTAAATGTAGACTTATGCACGACTCCCTTTGGCTGCTTTATAGTTAATTCAGGAATAGCGGGTGTAACAAATTCTGGTGAATTCGTCGTCAAACTACTAGGTTGATTTGTAGCCTTGTTGTTTGATGATGATGGATTCCCATAATCTTTGTTCCTTGTCGATATTTTTCTGCTTTGAGACAGATAGCATAAGCACTTGGGATGTGGAAGCATGATCGATGGCAACCAGATTAGTTTCTGGGTTAGGAAACAGATTAGTCAACATCGCTGAGGTATTTGAAGTCTTTAACAACTTCGTAACCTTAGCTTGATGTGGACAATTTCTTGTCCAATGGTCCTCGTTACAAATGTAACATGGATCACGAGGTTTCTTTCGCACATAAAGGTTCTCAGAAGACTTTTTAGGAGTTGAATTCTTTTGTTTCTTCTTTTGTTTCTTTCCCTTTCTTCTTGCCCCCTTCTTGCTTAGGATTCTTTGCCTTGTCATATGACATGTCATTAATCTCTGAGGCAAGAGGTTTGTCATTTTCTTTTCTACTAGAAACTGCAAGAGCTTTACCAGATGGTGCCTTTGCGGTTCGCGTGCTTGTGGTACCAATCACACCATCACCGGCATGAGAGTCCTTGTTTGATTTAGGAGGGAGGAAGAACAGAAAATTTTGGTTTGGGAGCGTCAGGGATTTTGTCATGGAGTGTGCCAGACTGAGTATAGATCAAGTCTAGATATTCGGCATGAGCAATGACTTGCTCTTTAGTGACAACTCCTCGTTTTGCCACGTCTTAAAGTGATTGAAGGAAATAACGACTTAATAAACCACTCAACCAAAAGCTGATTAGGAATGTACATCTCTACCATTCGACAATGGCATCGCCACTCATGAATATGATCAGATATGTGAGTAGCTATGGTATGTTTAAAATTGGTAAGGAGTCCTATTCCTATTTCGTACCTTATGGGTAACTAAAAGTGGGCTAGAAAAGTAGTGGCAAGGGCACTGAAGTTATCAAATGAAGCTCTAGACAATTCAATTTACCATTTCACTGTCGGACCAATGAGCATTCTCTTAAAAAGTTGAAGTCTAATCGAATCATCATTTAGGGTGTTAGATGAGCACCAAAAATGAAAATTCATTACATGATTCAATGGATCTTCACCTGGATTTCCATTGAATTTAGGAATATTGGAGGGAAGCTTATGAGGAATCGCTGGCCACCAAGGGGCATATGCAATTGGATCATTCGTCAGCCGGTTCAAATCTGGTAATTCTAGAGTTGCAACAAAAGGCAACTATTGATTTGGGTTAGGTGAAGCATACCCAAGATAAGATGGAATTGCCTAAGCAGTAGGTCTTTGCATACCAGCATAATGTATCTGACGCTGGTAACTTTGATAAGGTTGTTGGACATAACTAGTATAGTGTGATTGATGATAACCATTTTGAAAATGTGGTTGTCCATTGCCTACAAAGCCTTGTTGCTCAGGTCCTCGGTAGGTTTTCTAGAATTGCGGTTGTCAGTATTGTACCAGCCATGGTTGTTGGACAATTCGTTGTTGTCCATACTGGAAGATTGACCAAGATGTGAAGTGATAATACCCATTTTAGCCTGAGCCATTCTAGGTAAGGAAGCGCTAACCTGAGGTTTTGATTGAGTTGTAGAGACAAGTGGCTATTGTATTGCAACCTGAGAGACTTGAGGTTGACACATAACAGGCATTGCTTGTACTTGCGACATAGTCACAATAGTAGGTGTAGTGGGAATATTTGACATAGGTTGGCTCAATTGAATTTAATATATAACCCTTGGTTGTTGAGGCATTATTGGTACCCAACTGCTTGATGTGATTCCAGTTTGACCTGAATCTTATTGTAAATTCTCATATGGTTGTTCTCCGGGAGGGAACAATGAAAATGCATATTTCTCCCCATATGGTGGCAGTCCAGTGTTCAAAGGATGTATTGGTCTTTGAAGACTAGTTTGCCCAAATTGACTTTGGCTTGTAGGATCAATCTGCTGAGTTTCAACATAAGAAATACCATATGGGATTCTAAGTGAATAAATAGAAACAAACCATGTCGTTGAAACAGCCCTTGAGTGGACTCCCGCTAGTGACTGATAACTAGTTGGGATAGATGGTATACCAGCAAACATTGTAGGAATGGCAACAAGAAGTTCTGCGGTAGTTGTATCAGTGGACACAGTCCTAGATGTTGATGGTTGCTCAGACATGTTTAGTCTATCCAAAAGATTTCCTAGCGATTCGACAGGAACTTGCGATGAAGGATGATTAAAAGAACCAACTTCAGGAATAGAAGGATGTAGATGAATCCTAGCCCCAAAATGTAACAGGGTACTGGATGGAGGATCCTATACTATTTCTTCTATAGCAATCAGTCCAGGTGGAAGAGGTAGACCGTTAGGTTCGTAAAATATTTCTGGAGCCGAAGAAGGTATAGCTTTTGTACCGAAAGATACAAAAGGGGTGACACCTTCTGAATTCTAGAACTCAACTTCCAGATGTTCAAGTAATTGAACTTAAGTCTCTGGATCAACTCTAGACGGAGTTGTTTTAGGTATAGAAGTGTCTACCGCTACCCTAGGATCAGTTCTAATGTCATCTTGCAACTGCGGAACTTCTCCTCTAAAGGCAGATGTACCAGAAATGATTGGAGTAAATATAATCTCTGATGATGTTGAAACCAAAGTTTCAAATAAACCAGATGAATTTCACTCAGTTAAACGAGACTGTTTTGCCCAGAATGGTTTCATTTCTGGAGTCAAAGACGGTTGACTCACTAGTCTCCGCGAACGATGGGGTTTTGATTGAATTTCTTCCACAATTGTGGATTACTTGATCAACTCAAAATTAAACGGGGAAATGATGTTATTATGAATTTAATAAATTTTAATGATGCTTTGACACAACTTAGCTTTTTCAATTTTTAAGAGTCAAGAAAAAGCTAAAGATGACTCTAGTCCCATTCGGTTTTTAATGAGCTTGAAGTGACAAGTGCTTAGATGGACATTTTCTTTTAAAGAGTCGAAAAGGAACGAAAGTGACTACTCTGGAAATCTAGACAAAGGGATTACCAAACCAATCACAAAACTGCAATATACACCTTGGTGACAAATTAAAGAGAAATTACCAAGGACTTATATACGACAGTCAATCTTTTTGAATGTTGTGTTCAGTGAATTGTGATCGATAGGGCGGCAGACACAGCTTCCTATGGATAAAGGATGTAAGCCTATTGTGGTCTCCCAATATATACTTGACGGTACAAGGAGCACAAGTCCGTGCTAGCACTCGTCATATCAAAGAGGAGGAATCACCCAACCTTCGATGAAAACGATAGTTACTAGATTTTACGACGTCGAAACATTGTCTCTAGCCTAGACCTCTAGATGTGTTGTGTTAGGTTCCAAAGCATTGTTAGGTTCATTGAGATTTATTTTACAGTTGATCTTGTTTAAAAAATTTTCTTTCAAGTTTCACCATGCGATGTTGATTTGAAATTTTTAAAAATGCAATCTACAATGATAAGCAATCACTGTTTATTTTGATCAATGAAAATCCTAGTTACTAGGGAAAGAAAATTACGATTCTTTCAAACAGAGAGAAAAGAGCACACTCTAAATGCACTTTCCTAAATCATTTTCCACGTACAAGCTAAATGCAAATGAAAAATGCATGTATTTGTTTTTCGTTTCCTTAATGTGAGAAATGCCAAAAAGGAAAACTAAGTATAGATCTGAAATATTTTATTCAAAGCGCCATTTTGACAATTTCTTTTCAAAATGGAAATGAAGACTAAACAAAACTTTTCAATTTCGAATAGAAAACGCTTTTGACACTTCAAATATAAATAAATCAAATCAAATACATGACAAAAAGTTCAATCAACTATTCAGAGAAGGGAGACTCGACGACACTTCTCGTTTTGACACAAAACGATAGTTACGACACTTCTGTACCAAAACGACAGATCGATTTAAGAAAAATTTCAGCAAAGGATTGTAAATGATGGACAAATACATAAAAACATTTACTAATCCTAATCAATGGAGGCTGGTCTATGTAATGTAGGCAGGCTTCAGCAATGAGGTATTGTTCATAAGCAGCAAATCAATTAAACAGAGCTGAAAACAAGGACAAAAAACCCAAATTTCAAGGAGGGAAATAGGCTCAGCCAGTCATCGCACCTGGGCTTCACTGAAACAGGGATGAATTACGCTTTTAAGGCTCGGGAGGTGCAATGCATACTGGTATATAGTGACAGACAGTGTGATGGGCTAGTGTTATAGACATTTTTGGGCACTGCAACCCCAATCATAAATGTCCATAAATTGAGGGCTCCTAAGTCCCTAAAAGTGTTGCTTCACTCCCTAAAGGAACAAGGTTAGCTGATTACATCATCTCCCAGAAGTTCTCCATAGAAAAATGCTCAGAACGTGTCAAAACTAGACCATACAGAATGCCCAGTCCAGAGGGTGCGATGCATATCACCTAATCAGTGTAAAGGGTGCGATGCATACTGGAAAGCCCTTCTATAGGGTACGATGGGCAAGAATGGACAAATGGAAAAGACAGTTTGTGAGGTGGAGGATAATAGAATCTTCCAGAAACTTCTTCTGTGACACTTGCCTCTCTGAATTCGCCCAGGGATGAGTAAGAGATCATCAATCTCCAAGTGGAATCAAGAACTATCAGAGAGAGAACACTGATCAAAATCCCAGAAGCTGACTCACCCCCCTACAATCATCTATATATGGATCCCTCATCACAAAGATCCAGAGGCTAGAATCTTGTATCTTGTAGAGAAGTGTTGTTGGTTTCCTAGTGTAACATCATAGTGTTGGGTGATCTAAGCTTTACATAAGGTGAAGAAGGGATTTCTTGCTGAAGGACGATGCTGGGTCAGAACAATTGGTTGTAATCCTCTTTGCTATTCTTGATATTAATAAAGCTATTCAAGCTTTCCTCCATATTCTTGTATGTTTGATTGTATATGTATTTGGGTGGTCAATACATATTTGGTCTTGTATTGTTTATGACTGTAGATATCTGTTCTTCAATAGTATTATGTTGCTTTGATTCCACAGGTTCTCTTTGAAGCTAGGTAGACGAAGAAGAAGCGGCAAAGATCTATCAGAAAGGAGAGGAATCAAGCAAGGAAACAAGCACAAGACTGAGGTTAGTGTCCTTTGTTCCCCTCTTATCTACTTCACATAAAGGAAAACGAAAGTAGTTTCGACTTGTTTGTTTCTAAGATAGCTACCAGTCTTAGTGGGAATAGCAGCTCCAAGTGGACACTATTCCCGATAACAAAATGGCGACTCCAATGGGGAACGAATAGATTGTTTGCTAGTTTATATTTGTTTGTTTTATAAACTTACAGACAGAGCTTGAAGTCAAGCTAGCTAGCCTTCGAACTGCATTTGCTATACAAGTGCAAAGTAGACCAATGTTGCTTCAGTCTATCTCCAAGTTTTGTTTATAAATTGAACAATCGATCTGCAAACACTCTAATTTCCCTAGTGGTGGCTCTAGAAACCTCCTTAGATCAACCCCTGTGATTTATATTTACTGAACATCACTTTCTCGGCCTAAATCCCTGAATTGAGCTACAAATTGTGACCAAAGACCAAGTAAAAGTCTCGTTGGTATTATGTATTATGTCGATGAGTTGCTAGAAAACTTTAGGATCTCCACCCTTGTCGCGATCGTCGATGACATTAAAAGCATTTGATGGATGAACATACACCCCATATGGGATATTGAGTAACTTGCAATTCGAACTAGGGGACAAAACAATGGAAATTGATGTTGAAGTTATCAACAGAAACCTCGATTACAACATCTTACTAGGAAGGCCTTGGATATATGCCATGGCTGCCGTTGTGTCACCCTACTTTAGGAAGATTGCGTTTCCTTTTCAAGGAGGAATTACAATAATCGACCAACAAACATTTCTCCCCAACAGTTCACAAGTTATGGGAAGCATTCCAATGATCCATGGAAGCCCTAATTCGCTTCAAAATATCAAAGTAGGCCTACTAAAAGACCCTACATTAATGGGGACTTTTTCCCTACCGCCTCCAACCAATTTGGAAGAAGTGGCAAAGGTGGGAACCTGCAATATGATATCTTCTATTCAAAAGATGTCAGAAAATGATATTAACATGGATCATCAGCAGGTATTGCCTTTGAGCCTAATGGAAATATTATAGCAATCAATGTTTTCAGCATGGGGCGCAAACCCATATCAACGCTCATCAAGCGTTTGGATAGATAGGTCTAAGGAATATGGCACCCCTTCAGATCCTTGGTCTCAAGTACACTCTACAGACGAAGGAATCATTCAACCAATGAGGATTGACGGGGCACCATGGGAAGATTACCACCATCGTTCCCATCTTCCGAATTGTAAGGAGGATAGTTCCAATGACCTTGATCATCCCTCAGTTTTTGACTTTTTGTCAAATACTGTAAATACGGTGGATTCCGAGTGAAACCTATCCAATATTGAAGAGACTATAGCCATAAATATCTCGACCAAAACAGATGTTCTAGAGAATATTCATGTCGGCAAATCTTGTTCTTCTTTAGAACTGGAAGTATATAACGCTCTCTTTCGTGAGTTTAGAGATATCTTTGCTTGGTCATATGAGGAGATGCCAAGCATTGACTCGAGCATAATTGAACATGAAATTAAGATGTATCCAGATGTCAAACTGGTATGACAACGGCTACAGAAAGTGCACCCCAAGAAGGTCGTTGCCATCAAGGCAGAAGTTGAAAAACTCCTCCATGCTAGTTTTATTTACCCGGTTCCTCTAACCGATTGGGTATCAAATATTGTTCCTGTGATGAAGAAACAAGGAACGATTAGAGTGTGTGTTGATTATACGGATTTAAATCAAGCTTGTCCAAAAGACAACTACCCTACACCCTTCATTGACAATATAATTAACGAATGTGCCGGATGTGAAATCTTTTCATTTATGGATGGATTTTTCGGGTATAATCAAATAAATATCCGCCCATAGGACCAGTCAGAGACTGCATTTATTTGTCCGTGGGGCACATTTGCATATTGCAATCTACCCTTTGGTTTAAAAAATGCAGGGGAAACATTTCAGAGAGCAATGAATTATGCTTTCCATGACATCAAGAACATCATTCAACCATATCTCGACAATCTTCCAGCTCATTCGCGAAAGCGGACCTATCATCCGCAGCATTTGAGAGTGATATTTCTACGTTGCGGACACTACAAGATACGACTCAATCTGCACAAATGTGTGTTTTGTGTCGGTTCTGTACTTTTACTTGGCTTTATAGTCTCAAAGGACGGGATCCGTCTTGACCCATGTAAGGTTCAGGCAATCATTGATTTGCCTCCACCTTCAAATTTGCTTCAGATTCAGAAACTCCAAGGGAAAGCAAACTTTCTGAGGAGGTTGATTCCAAATTACGTCGAACTTACTAAAGGTTATACTCGTCTATTGAAAAAAGTAGTACCCTTCATTTGGGATTAGGTCACGCAAGCTTCCTTTGATGCTTTAAAACAATCCCTAATAAAAGCGTCATTAATGTATGCTCCTGATTATCAAAAAGACTTTAACCTATATCTGGTTGCAACGGATACGACCATGGCAATGGTTTTAGTTGAAGAAGATAATGGAATTGAACATCCTATATATTATAATCCGAAACTTAAATGATACGGAAATGAAGTACTCCTACGTTGAAAAGCTAGCCCTAGCAGCCGTTCAAGCGATACAGAGATTTCCACACTACGTCCTATTCGGAAAAACTACCATTTTATCATATTTCAACCCCATGACTTATATATTGTCACGATAGTTTCTGGGGTGCAAATATTCAAAATGGATAGAAATTTTACAAGAGTTCAATCAGGAATTCAAAAAATCCAAATCAAAGAAAGCCCTGGTTTTCGCGGAGTTACTATGTGATCTCCCATCGTCATCCAACGATGCAATGTCCGAAGAAGCAATCGTGGAGGAAAATTTGTTTCTAATATCTTCAAGCAATCCGTGGTACAGAGATATAATCATCTATCTCCAAACACAAACATATAGGTCTAATACCTCATGCTCCGAACAAAGACGGATTCGATACCAAGCAAAAGACTACGTGATTGTCAGTGACATGCTTTACTGTCGTGGTGTCGATACAGTTCTGCGAAGGTGTCTCACCCATGAGGAGGCCGAAAAAGTCCTGAATGATTTTCATTGAGTCGCATGTGGGGGGCATCAATCTGGTTATGCTACGACGCAGAAGATTTTACGAGCAGGATACTTCTAGCCAACAATGTTCAAAGATTGCATAACCGCAGTCAGAAGTTGCCATGCTTGTCAAATCTTCGATAGCAAAACCAGGAAACCACCCACACCTCTGAAATGAGTAGTTGTTGTTGGGCCATTCACCAAATGGGGCATAGATTTCATGACATGTAGCCCCACCTCAGCCGGGGGGCATGGGTATATCATAGTCGCAGTAGACTATTTTACCAAATGGGCCGAGGCGATGCCTACGTTAAACAATGGCAGTGAAACGACTGCCCTTTTCTTTTTCAATCACGTAGTCTCCAGATTCGGTGTTCCACAGGCCATAGTCACAGATCATGGATCGCATTTTCGCAATCACAAGATGGTTGAGTTGGCTGCCAAATTAGGATTGTCCCATGACAGCTCTACTCCGTATTATTTGTAAGCTAACAGATAAGTTGAGGCAATCAACAAGGTCTTGAAGCGCATGCTGCAAAGGATGATTGGAGTCCATAAACGGAGTTGGCACTTGATCCTATACTCGGCCTTGTGGGCATACTGGACATTGGTGAGGAATGAAATCAGGTTTACACGTTTTCAACTGGTGTATGGCCTGGAAGCAATCTTTCCAGTTCAGTGTGGAATCTCGTCCCTCAAGTTCGCAGTCGACTTTCTCCCCGAAACTTCAGAAGCAGAGGCTCGTTTCTTGGAACTAATCCAATTGGATGAAACCCATCATGATGTAGCTTCAGCTAATGAAGCCCATAAGAAATGAGTCAAAGCACAGTTTGACAAAAATGTCAAACCTCGCATCTTCTCAAAAGGCGACCTGGTCTTACTTTACGACCAGGAGTCTGATAAGTTGGGAGCAAGTAAGTTCAAATATTTATGGATGGGTCCCTATATTGTTAAGCATGTATTATCAAAATGATCCTACGAGTTGATGGATTATGATGGGATTCCACTGGCGCAACCCTGCAACGGGTTGTACCTCAAGCGTTACTATGCTTAATTCCGCGTAGTAATCCCTATGCTTTTGTTACATTTTTGTTTTCGCTAAGGGTAATTGTTTTGGTTGGGTAATCTACTTTTTGCATTTGTTGTAGATGTCGAACCTATTGGAATCATTTGTGGATATGCTGATGGAGCGAGTCATAGTTCGCGGAACCTATCTTCTACGGCCTGGGCCATCTTCGATCCCAGCGGCGAGTTAGTAAGTTTCAGAGGGATATATATTGGTCAGTCAACGAACAATATCATTGAATACAGCGCGTTGATAGAACTCCTCTATGATGCCATCGCAGATGGCATATGCCGACTTATCATCAGGCTAGACTCACAACTCACCATTCTACAACTCACTGGTATCTACTCTGTACGGAATCCAACTATCTATCGCATGTTCCTGAGGGTCAAGATTTTGGAAAGACAGTTCAATTTCATTCAATATCAACATATTTCCAGATATTTAAACACATTAACATACTCATTGGCAAATTATGTGTTAGATAGAAATTTGCGACATTTATAAAAAGAAGCATCACATCAATATTTGCAACAGGATCATGTAACTTAACCGAAATAAAGCTCTGAAAATCACACACACACACACACACACACACACACACACACACATATATAATATATATAAAATAACTGTTTATGGTTTACACATAATGTTCTGTAACCAAGAAAAAATCAGTCAAATGACCCAAAACTCAAAATGCTAGGGGGCACCCTAGTCTAATGATGCTAGTGATAATAAGTCATTGCCTGTGAAATCATGCGTAAAAGCCTAGTCCATCGACTCAGCACACCAATAGTATGTCACTGCAACTGAAGAGGCAGCTCGTCGGTCCTCACGTCCGGAATACCAAGGTGAGACCTTCGATATGATCCTGTAATGCTAAAAGAGTCTCAGCCACGTCAAGGTCGTGGAGGATGGCCTTCCCCACAGCCTCTCCTGCCAAAGCGGCAGCTGGTTCTCTCCGGCGTACTGCTGGTCGAACTGGTCCAATGTCTACATGAGCACATGAGTTTTGATTAGTCTTGATCAAAGAAAGCATAAGAACATTATAAAAATGATAAATAGAGATATGGTCAGAAACTTTACCCATAGCACCCCATTGCTCACCAGCCAGCAACACCAAATCCGGGTACCCCGAAAATCCATGCCAGCATATGGAAACTTCACATAAACCATCTCCTGATGGTCAAACCACTCAAAGAAGGTATCAGAGAAGGAAATTTGAGGCTGGCCAGCATGTCGAGACATGAGGTCAACCCATCTTTGCATCCGTGGCTCAGTCGGTGGAGGTAAACCAAGTGAAATGTACTGCGACTGCAACAGTGGGATCTTTTCCAAGGTGAAAGTGGTCAAAATAGAACCATAGCTGAAATTATTGGATATTCCGCTTTTCACCTTGTTCAGTTGTTCTTTCATCACAGAGAGTACTGCATCACACGATTTGAACACCTTTGGTTCAAGGCATTCCAAGGCGTATTGCATATAAGACCTGTTAGCTATGTGAAGAGCCGCACTACTAGCCAGTCTAGCAAAACTGAACAGAATGGTCCTCAAGGGCCAGTTAGTGACATCTTGGATGTTGATCTTGCCGTCTGTACTCAACTGAGATCCCTCTCTGTAGTTCCGGCCGAGAATCGTCCACAGAATCTCCCGGAATCAGCTAGTGAAAATAAGGGGGGAAAAGCACCTCTAGAGCTCCAACAAACCAAGTTCAAATGAGATGGTAAAATGAGAGGTAATAGTCATTTTTAAATTACTATTCACGTAATTCGAGTAAGGTGTTAGTGTTTTTTTACTCATTTATCAAGCATATGTTTTCATTTCTAATCGGTTTGATGAAGCAGTTGAACAGGTAGTACAACCTTTGAAAGAAGAAAGTGCTAATGGTGAATCAAATAATCAATGACCACTATCACGAGCAGTTTTTACGTGGAGTTCAAGCTCGTTAAAAATTAAACATATGGAATGAGCAAATGTTTCCCCTAGAGTTTAAGCTCATTAAAAAATGAACCAATCTCCAGTAAATAACCTGTCAATGTATTATCATCAGCTTTTAAGCTTTGGTCGTGTTCTCATCATCACCTCCTTTGTTTTAGCTGATCATATGCCTCCATTTGATTGTTTACCTTTTTGAGGAAGATCTACGAAGAGTGATTCTATTATCCATCCCTGTGACACTGTCGTGATTGGAAAATTCCAAACCTTACCTAGAATCAGCTGCTACCCGAAATTATCACTCGTTCCTAAAAAAACAAGTCTCCTTTAAGCTCTTTTCACCTGACTCGTAAAATATGAAAAGATTGCCGAGGGATTGGCGTCTTCGGCTCTTTAAAGTCATTAGAAGTGATATCCCTCCTCTAGATTTTAATATTTTTGGACCTGAGGGCTTATTACACAAAAAGATCGAGCGCTTGTCTTGTTTGGCTCGTTAAAACTATCGAAAATTCATCCCTTTCATATTATTTTATGCTTTTTCGGACTTAAGGGATTATA